>JAXCGZ010017090.1:60000-70000 GCA_037179515.1 Halocaridina rubra | reverse complement strand
GCAGATCTAGGAGTGCCTATGGGCACATATCCCCATGTAATGTTTTAGATCCCAATAAAAAGATGAGTTAACAGAAGTATTCATACATAAGATTGGAGTTTGACTAGGAGGCACTGGACATGCCACTTAATGAACTGAATTAGGATCCCACAGAGTGAAATCCCAATCATTGTTATCTGAGTTAACGATTATTTTAGTTCTCTGACTGTAACTTATATATTATTTCCAAAAATTCATAGATTGAATGAATCCCTGAAATAATAATGATCACACGAGAAGGTGGATAATAATAAGTTTATTGTTCTTGCTTGATTTCACTTGTATGGAAAATATATATATATATATATATATATATATATATATATATATATATATATATATATATATATATATATATATATATATATATATATATATAAAGAATAGACACGCTCATTTTTGGACAGAAAAACAGAATGGGTTTTAGGCGGCCTCTTTGTGCCAAGCAGTTGGTGCTTCTTTAGATTTTGACCTTTGTCTACTCATGACGTCCTTCAAGTTATCTTGCTTAATGATTGCACAATTTTTTTATGTATAAGAGTATATGACAGAAAAATATTTGATGGTTGCAATTCTGTGAGTCAAATTTCATTATATTTAATGAGTGCTGATACTACACATTGTTTTTAAAAATACTTGTGCCCATTGTGAATATTAAAAAGAAAAAAACATATTTGCTTATCTTCATCTTGCGTGATTTTATATTAAAGAAACTCCCTGTTCGAGGATTTTTCAGTATGCCCTATTTTGATCTTTAAAGTTTTGAAGCTGAAAGGTCAGTAAATGAAGCCTAGCTATATTTATGCCTCAGTCGACTATTTCTTGATATACATCATCGACATGTTGACCAATTTTTAATACAGAGAATGATGTAAGCTTAATTTAATTTTGTTAGATGATAATTTTGGGATAATTCACATCTTTACTTTTTGTATCTATTATGCTGTTGTACTTAGCGAATAACGACAACAAAAACAACAGGAGTTATGAATAAAGTGTATTATTATTTGCTTCTATGGGGCAGCCAGCATTATTTCCCCAGTTCTAACCTGTTTGTCCACGTCCATGATGATGGGGATTAATAATGACAAAACGGCAAACAACAACATTACAAATCCTTTTTATATGAAACTAAAGCTTTGGAATATCAGTGAGTGAAGCATGAATATGAAAGTTATTTGCTATGCAGAATCGCAAAAGCTTTATACTGAGCAAATTTGAGACCACGATGGAACTGCCCACCCTTTTGAGTAGAAAACCGTTCGTCTGTCTATATTGATGGGCTCCACCAAGTGGATTCGGTTTTACGTCACGAACTCCCTTTTCTACCAAGGGCTAGGACACACACAAACACATACACACACACACACACACACACACAACATCAACCTTTCAGCCACAGAGGTATGCAAAGCGCTGATGGATTTAGATGTTCATAAAGCTACAGGTCCCGATGACATATCCCCTCATGTGCTTAAAAAATGCGCAAACACAATATCAGTGGCACTAAGTATCATATTTAAGGAGTCACTGGAGTCGGGGGAGATTCCAAGATGCTGGAAACAAGCAAATGTGATACCTATCTTCAAAAAGGGAAGGAGGGATACGGCTCTGAACTATAGACCAGTTTCCTTGACCAGCATAGTTTGCAAAGTTATGGAGAAACTACTAAGGAAACATATCTCTCTTCACTTGGAATCCTTCAACTTTTTGTCAGTGAGGCAACATGGCTTCAGAGAAGGTAGATCAACAGTAACAAACTTATTAGAATTTTATGATGAGGTAAGCCAAATCTTACAGGAAAGAGAGGGCTGGGCAGATTGCATATTCCTAGACTTCCAGAAAGCGTTTGACACTGTTCCACATGGGAGACTTATTAGGAAGCTGCAATCAATGGCTAGAATAGGTGGAAATGTTTTGGAATGGATAAAAACTTACTTAGAAGGAAGGGAACAGAGGGTTAGAGTAAGACACTCAGTGTCTGAATGGAGAAGAGTTAGTAGTGGAGTTCCACAGGGTTCAGTTTTAGGGCCACTTTTGTTCCTTGTATATGTAAATGACCTACCAGAGTCTGTAAATTCATTCATGAATATGTTTGCAGATGATGCAAAGATTGTGAAGAAAGTAAAAAACGAGAACAATGGTAGAGAACTTCAGGAGGATCTAAACAATCTGCATGAGTGGTCAGAAAAGTGGCTAATGAAATTCAATACTTCAAAATGTAAGGTAATGAGAATGGGTACAAGTGCAAGAAGGCCCAAGCTTGACTACTCGGTGGCTGGAGTACAACTTCAAGAGACAGAAAATGAGAGAGATCTAGGAGTAAACATACTGGCAGATTTGTCTCCAGAAATACATATAAATGGCATAGTAAGGGCAGCATATGCATTCTTATCAAATGTAAGGGTAGCCTTCAGGCACATGGACAAGGAAATGTTCAGAAATATTTATGTAACCTATGTGAGGCCAAAACTCGAATATGCAGCCCCCTTTTGGAATCCGCACTTGAAAAAGCACATAGCTAAGCTTGAAAAAGTTCAAAGACATGCCACGAAACTGGTGCCAGAAATACGCAATCTCAGTTATGATGAGAGGCTGGGGGAATTAGACTTACCATCACTCGAAGCTAGAAGAGTGAGGGGGGATATGGTGACAGTCTTTAAATTCCTTCATGGTTATGATAGAGTGGATAGGGACCGATATTTTGATATGGCTGGCTCTAGAACTAGAGGTCACAGTTTGAAGCTTCGTAAGAAAACTTCTTCGCAGGATGTAAGGAAATACTTTTTCAGTGTAAGAGTAGTTGATAATTGGAATTGGTTAAGCGAGGAGGTAGTTAATGCTATCTCAATCCATAGTTTTAAGGACAGGTATGATAAGTATCACTAAGTATAAAATGGAACCGATCAGGAGACGGGAAGATACGAGCTTTGGGCTCTTTCCCGTAAACACAATTAGGTAATCACAATTAGGTAATCACACACACACACGAAACTGGTGCCAGAAATACGCAATCTCAGTTATGATGAGAGGCTGAGGGAATTAGACTTACCATCACTCGAAGCTAGAAGAGTGAGGGGGGGATATGGTGACAGTCTTTAAATTCCTTCATGGTTATGATAGAGTGGATAGGGATCGATATTTTGATATGGCTGGCTCAAGAACTAGAGGTCATAGTTTGAAGTTTCGTAAGAAAACTTCTTTGCAGGATGTAAGGAAATACTTTTTCAGTGTAAGAGTAGTTGATAACTGGAATTGGCTAAGCGAGGAGGTAGTTAATGTTATCTCAATCCATAGTTTTAAGGACAGGAATGATAAGTATCACTAAGTATAAAATGGAACCGATGAGGAGACGGGAAGATACGAGCTTTGGGCTCTTTCCCGTAAACACAACTAGGTAATCACACACACACACACACACACACACACACACACACATATATATATATATATATATATATATATATATATATATATATATATATATGTTCCGGTTTTACGTCACGGACTCCCTTATCTACCAAGGGCTAGGACGGTTGCCTTCTTGCGAAGGACTTGTTTTGGGAGATGTAATCCTTACGCTGAGTGTATGCCCTTGCTAACCTCAGACCGTGACGGGGCGCGAACCCTCGACCTGACGCCTCAGAGTCGGAGACGCTACCGATTGAGCCACGGCGACTACTATATATATATATATATATATATATATATATATATATATATATATATATATATATATATATATATATATATAGAGAGAGAGAGAGAGAGAGAGAGAGAGAGAGAGAGAGAGAGAGAGAGAGAGAGAGAGAGAGAGAGAGAGAGAGAGAGAGAGAGAGAGAGAAATTATAATTGTGTATTGGTTTAGTTTACGGCAGCCTTGTTTAGCTCGCATATTTACCTCTCAATCTCATGTTCGCTACCTAAATGCGATTGCAACATTCCAAGGTTGGTATAACACATAAATAGTAATGTAATTCCTCACTGCAAGAGTGAATAACCATACTGTGAAGAGAGAAGTAATGTAAATTAGCTCTATAGTTCAACTAAGTAAAATGGCAGTGATAAAGAAAAGAGAGGTATAGGCACACTTGAAGGCCTATGGTAAATAAAAGATTTGTAATATCCGAGACCTTTTACACACCTCGGTTAACCTAAATACAGGTTACTTTACGTTATTATTTTAGCCATGCTTAGGCTAGGATAGGCCTTGTTACGCCCATTAAGTCTTACTCAATAACCTAACTGCTAAAACCGTTAAACACATAGGTGCCTTTGGCAAAGTTAGCAGTTATTATTACTAATTCTCTCTCTCTCTCTCTCTCTCTCTCTCTCTCTCTCTCTCTCTCTCTCTCTCTCTCTCTCTCTCTCTCTCTCTCTCTCTCTCTCTCTCTCTACCAGAAGAGGACTCATTACCTACATTCATTCCTCCATACCTCACATGCTCCTTGGTTCATCTGCACAAGTTGATATGACCTTTCAGCTCTTTGAAATCACTGTCGGGAATGGTACTCTTCGATTGTGCAATGTCTACTCTGCCCCAGGTGTGATTAATCTACCAGCCCTTCCAATACCTACAGACAGTGGAATGATCTATATGGGGGATTTTAACGCCAGACACCCCGCCCTTGGTGACTCATCTCTCACTCCCAATCGCGGTGGCAAGCCTCTGCTCGACTACATCCGCCGCTACCGCCTCACCCGCTGGGATACTGGTGGTGCCACACACGCTCGTGGGGGTACTGTAGATCACATTCTCACAGCTGGCCTTGTGGAACCTAATGTCTCCTGCTCTTCTATCCCTTCTCTCTTTTCTGACCATGTTACCCTTAGCCTGAAATACTCCATACTTCAGACTCCAGCTACCCTCTCCCATCACCGCACACGCATCTCTATCCCTCCCAAATACTGTCCCACTTATATTTCCTTTATCTCTCACCTCCTTCCCACTTTTGATCTCCTTTCTCCAGACAGCTTATACAACTCACTGGTGGATTCTACACATGACTTCTACACGCATTATGTTCTCAGACCACACGTTCCACGTCGCCCTGAGGCCCATTCCTGGACTTTGGATCAGCGTATTGCCCAGGCGGAAAGGACAGCTGTGGATGCTGGACTCTCCTTTCAAAGACAGCCCACCCCTGACCACCTGCACCAATATCAGTTGGCGAGGGACGATCTAGTTGCCCTGCAGAAGTGTGTGCACACGGAGTATTGGCAGAAATTTACGGATAGTATTAACCATCAGACTAGCGCTGGGACTATGTGGCATCTTATAAGGAAGGCTGTCAAGAAGAAACCCACCTGTGCTCTACACCACAGTCCACTTGAGTACGCTCAGGACCTCATTACTACCTGGTCAGCACAGTCACAAACTTGCAACCTTCCCGGGAACGTTCAAGAGGCACTCTCCACCCACCGCAGTGTTCGTAACCTCCGCCTAATGGGTGCATTACTACAGACGGATGAAGAGGATGACATCCCATTCACAGAGGATGAACTACGACGTGCTCTTGCTAGGATTAAGGCTACTGCCCCTGGGGAGGATGGTCTTACATATCAAGTTCTCCGTCTTCTTCAGAAAGTTCCTGGTAACCCCCTACTGCGCCTCTTCAATCTTTGCTTTTGCTTGGGGCATGTGCCCTCTGCCTGGACCAGAAGCACTATTATTCCTCTACCAAAACCTGGAACCGACAAATTTAGGCCTATCTCCCTCACCTCCTGCTTCAGCAAAGTGTTTGAACGCATCCTTCTTGCCCGGCTCATGCACCGTCTACAGGATAAACTCTCCCCCAGTCTTTATGGTTTTCTCCCACAACGGAGCACACATCACTGCCTCGCTGAACTCTACACCCGTCTTTCTCCCACCAGTGTGGTCGCCTTCCTGGACCTCAAATCTGCCTTCGATATAGCCAACAAGGAAATTATTCTTGACCAGCTGGTGGACTTTGGAGTTCGGGGGAACATACTGAAATGGATACGGGGATATCTCTGCAACAGAACATCAAGCGTCCTTTTTAAAGGGTCGTATAGCTCCTATGAACGGTTTGAACTGGGTACTCCTCAGGGGGGTGTGCTAAGTCCTTTTCTATTCAATATCCTTATGCATCGTCTACTCTCCCTCCTTCCTGTCATCCCCGGTACTACAGTTACCTGCTATGCGGACGACATATGCATCCACACGACCTCAACTCACGACCTTCAGCACATGCTCCATGACTTTTACGTGTCTGCTACCTCCTGTGGCCTTATTATCTCCCCAGAAAAAAGCAGGATTTTTACTTCACGCAACTGCAGAGCACTGCCCGCATTCGCCATGGGTGGTAATGTCATCCCTCACTGCACACAGTACACGTATTTAGGTGCACCTGTCCGGATCACCCCAGCTATACCTGCTCGTCAACGAATTCATCCCTTTGTGAAGAGCCTTCTTGACCGTCTGGAGCCCCGCTTTGCACCTGTCAAGTGGCTTGCCAACAATGCTGCAGGAGTCTCCATCCCAGTGGCGAGGACCCTCTACATCCTACTACTTCGGTCAGTGGTTGACTATCTGTCTCCTGCCTTGTGTCAACTTCCTAACCCAGCTCTCGAGCCACTTGAAAAGTTCCAGAATCGAGTCATGAGATTTATCTTTGGATGTTCTCTCTCTACCCGTATTGTGAGTATGCAGTTGGAGCTCAACTTACCCCCTCTTGTGGAGAGGATTTATGCCAATGTGTCCTATTTTACTGTTAAGTGTCTTCACTACCCCTTTCTTGCTCCGTACTTCTCTGCTGTCATGAGGACGTCCCTTGATCCAGACGCACCCAGGCTCCCACTTCGAGCAGGAGGTCATAACCTTATCAGGGTGGTGAGTGACATTCTCCGTGGCCTTGACATCGACCTGCCAGTGCAGGCGGCTGTCCCAGATTTACCACCCTGGCGTGTCCCCCTCCCCGCTGTCACATATACACCGACCTCGAAGGATGTCTATCCCCCCTTGCAGAGACAGTTAGCTCTGGAGACTATCGCTGATGTATCCACGTCTGTCCCTGCAGCACACCACGTCTATGTTGATGGTTCTGTGCAAGCAGATGGGAGGGCGGCATGTGCTGTGTTTTCCCCCACCATGGAGCCGCCTGTGCCGGCTGATTCATGGATTGGCCGTAGACTACCCACCTCGTCGAGCTCCACCTACTGTGAACTGAATGCCATCTTGGATGCCGTGACTCTCCTTGTTCGACGACGAGTGAATGGGGTAATAATTTGTGACTCCCAATCGGCCCTACAAGCCCTATCCTCGCCAAGACCTATCTGTGGCCGTGCTGTGGGAGATATACTATGTCGCCTCGCAGCCGCTCGGGATGCTTCTCTTGTTGTGTCATTTGTGTGGACTCCATCCCACATTGGGCTGACTGGCAACGACACAGCAGATCGTCTTGCCAAGGCGGCCTGTATGCTGGATGGGCATGCTGTGGACGCTGAGCCCTCCCTCCGATGCCTACGTAACATCATCTACTCAGCTGGGTTTGCCATGACGGTCCAGCGCAGGGACACGGAGAGGGCCAACAGTGTGTCCATACAGCACCATGATCACTTCCTTCACAGTCGCTACAAGTATCGCAGACGCGGGTTAATGGTGCGGAAAAACAATGTAGTTAGTGCTCGGCTCAGAATGGGGTATCGGCCTTTATGGCAGGTCTCCCAGACTCTAGATATGCCACAGTACACCTCCTGTACATTATGCGACCGAACTAATGCTAACACTCTTGACCACTATTGTCTTCAGTGCCCCGCAGTGAGAGATGTTTTACCACGAGGTCAGAACTTAATACAGATCTGCTCATTTTTACTTAATGATGACAACCTTGATGTTATTCTTGCTCGTTTTCCTCACTTTGGTGGCCATTAATTATATTGAATTATACATATATTTTCTGTATGTTGCTATATAATTCTGTTTGTGCATTCTGCGTTTCTCTGAGCTTTACTTTTGCATATAATGTACTCTGTGCTGCCATTCTGTGAGTTGTCTGTTAGTATGCAGCAATGTTTTATCAATATGTACACCTCCCTGTAAACCATGTTCAATTCTTGGTTTTATATCCATTTGAAGCATTATTTGTATGAACTCATGTAATGTCTGACGCCTTGGCGCAATAAATTAATAAAATAAAATAAAAATAATCTCTCTCTCTCTCTCTGTAAAGAGCTATTTTTGGTTACATGATTTCCACGTTGGCCTAACTTGAAGTGATTACTGATGGCGTCTTGAGGACTTCATGAACAGTTTTCCTTACTTAGCAGACCAATCGTGTTCAGTCATCTTTAGTTGATCTTCCTAAATGAATTCGTAAAGTATCTCTTCAGTGGGATCATTTAGAGATAGGAAGAGGGGAGTGATGTTCTTCGTGTGGCAGCTTTTGTAACCTCAGCAAGCTCATTGAATACAGGTTTATATGTATTGGCTTAGTATGTGTGGGCTTCGATAAAAGAAAAAAAATACTCTCGGTTCTTATGACTAATTAATTGGCGGCCCGAGGGTCAAATCCGGCCCGCGGGCCACAAATTGAATATTTTTTTTGTATTTAGGAGTTTAGTGGAAAACGAAAAACAAATATATGAATTTTTCGTTTCTCCCCATGTCTAAAAGCTTAGAGAAAAACGGAGGTATTTCATATGTATGGCCTTTTCGTCATTTTCAGCTTCATTATCCGGCCGTACATCTAAAATAATTAAATAGCCACTCACACGTACAAGTCGACTCAATGGGGCGAGCGACTAGACTGGGAATCACTTCCTCTATATATTCTACCCGAACGGAGTAAAGGGCTAAACAGACGATCAATATTACTGACAGTATTTCCCTGTACTGTCATTATTACTGTTGGTGTGTCCATCATATGGACGTAGTATATCACACCAATAGAATAGTGTCAGTATTTTTACTGACAGTAATAATGATCGTCTGTACCCCCCTTAAGTTTATTGTGCTTTAACTCAGCCACTTTACTTATAAGGGGAAGTATGGCTCTTGAGTGTAGAGAATGTTTAAAGTTACTGTTTTTCAAGATTTTCACAATTATACCCTTATTTAAAGTACTACATTTACATTTAGGATTTCTAGGAGACAAGCTGCTCTATTTATACTCTTGAATATACCATATTTCTATTGACGCTTGTACATATAAAACTCTTAGCAAACTTTGTAAATGGAGAAAATAGTTTATATGCTTCGTTGGACCTATAAAGTTTTAGAGTGCTGCCTTACAAAAATGTTTCAGAGCCACAGGACTTAAATAACTGGGCTTGTGATCCTGCCATCAGACGGGCTTTTCATGGGTAAGCATTACTGATGGAACACATCCTCTCAAATCTTTCGAACGCTGTCTAGTGGAATACAGAAAGTGAGAAAACATTACTATTCAGAGAGAGAGAGAGAGAGAGAGAGAGAGAGAGAGAGAGAGAGAGGAAAATGTTTGAAACTTACCACTGTTTTATTACCTTTCAATAGTTAAGTTCGACTATGTTTACAAAATCACTGGAGTACAAAATATGCACCCTCGTGTTTTTATGATAGTATTCCAGGGTCTGCTCTTTATATTTTAGACTTAATCGGAATGTTATATTACAAATTTTTCCACATGACAGCATTTGTATGAGCATACTTGTCCGTCTTAATAATTTTGGTGTGGTGAAGATACTTTTCCACTCTAAACCCCCATATGACTACAGTGTTCTTGAGGAGCATGCTGTGTTTTGTAGGGGCTACCAAATAATCAAATACACCAAGCGACTCTGTTCAAGAAATGCTTTGCACTTAACTATCTTTCCTTTTTTGGAATGTTAGAGCTCCATATCGCATTTTATACTATTCTTTTGTCATTATGTTTACATACGCAAAGATGGACTGCTTAGTAAAAGTCTATGTGAATGAAATTTGCAATTACTGCATGTAAAATAAAAAAAAAATAAAATA
>JAXCGZ010017090.1:25000-55000 GCA_037179515.1 Halocaridina rubra | reverse complement strand
TGTAGTGGTAGCGCCTTGACTTAGTAATCATAAGTCCTAGGTTCGAGTCCCGGTCGGGGTAAAAAATTATTCATGTTTTCACATATATAATGTGCTTATTGGTTATTTCATGGCCCGAATGAGATTGGGAATTGAATTAAATGCTAAAATGAAGCCACGAGTGAGGTTGGGGAATCTGTAATATGAACATAGTGGCATTCAGTTAGAATGCGTTCATTCCTACGTATAGCAGATATAAGCTATAAGGTTGGGTTCCTTTTAACCTTCTGTGGTGTAGTGGTAGCGCCTTGACTTAGTAATCATAAGTCCTAGGTTCGAGTCCCGGTCGGGGTAAAAAATGATTCATGTTTTCACATATATAATGTGCTTATTGGTTATTTCATGGCCCGAATGAGATTGGGAATTGAATTAAATGCTAAAATGAAGCCACGAGTGAGGTTGGGGAATCTGTAATATGAACATAGTGGCATTCAGTTAGAATGCGTTCATTCCTACGTATAGCAGATATAAGCTATAAGGTTGGGTTCCTTTTAACCTTCTGTGGTGTAGTGGTAGCGCCTTGACTTAGTAATCATAAGTCCTAGGTTCGAGTCCCGGTCGGGGTAAAAAATGATTCATGTTTTCACATATATAATGTGCTTATTGGTTATTTCATGGCCCGAATGAGATTGGGAATTGAATTAAATGCTAAAATGAAGCCACGAGTGAGGTTGGGGAATCTGTAATATGAACATAGTGGCATTCAGTTAGAATGCGTTCATTCCTACGTATAGCAGATATAAGCTATAAGGTTGGGTTCCTTTTAACCTTCTGTGGTGTAGTGGTAGCGCCTTGACTTAGTAATCATAAGTCCTAGGTTCGAGTCCCGGTCGGGGTAAAAAATTATTCATGTTTTCACATATATAATGTGCTTATTGGTTATTTCATGGCCCGAATGAGATTGGGAATTGAATTAAATGCTAAAATGAAGCCACGAGTGAGGTTGGGGAATCTGTAATATGAACATAGTGGCATTCAGTTAGAATGCGTTCATTCCTACGTATAGCAGATATAAGCTATAAGGTTGGGTTCCTTTTAACCTTCTGTGGTGTAGTGGTAGCGCCTTGACTTAGTAATCATAAGTCCTAGGTTCGAGTCCCGGTCGGGGTAAAAAATGATTCATGTTTTCACATATATAATGTGCTTATTGGTTATTTCATGGCCCGAATGAGATTGGGAATTGAATTAAATGCTAAAATGAAGCCACGAGTGAGGTTGGGGAATCTGTAATATGAACATAGTGGCATTCAGTTAGAATGCGTTCATTCCTACGTATAGCAGATATAAGCTATAAGGTTGGGTTCCTTTTAACCTTCTGTGGTGTAGTGGTAGCGCCTTGACTTAGTAATCATAAGTCCTAGGTTCGAGTCCCGGTCGGGGTAAAAAATGATTCATGTTTTCACATATATAATGTGCTTATTGGTTATTTCATGGCCCGAATGAGATTGGGAATTGAATTAAATGCTAAAATGAAGCCACGAGTGAGGTTGGGGAATCTGTAATATGAACATAGTGGCATTCAGTTAGAATGCGTTCATTCCTACGTATAGCAGATATAAGCTATAAGGTTGGGTTCCTTTTAACCTTCTGTGGTGTAGTGGTAGCGCCTTGACTTAGTAATCATAAGTCCTAGGTTCGAGTCCCGGTCGGGGTAAAAAATGATTCATGTTTTCACATATATAATGTGCTTATTGGTTATTTCATGGCCCGAATGAGATTGGGAATTGAATTAAATGCTAAAATGAAGCCACGAGTGAGGTTGGGGAATCTGTAATATGAACATAGTGGCATTCAGTTAGAATGCGTTCATTCCTACGTATAGCAGATATAAGCTATAAGGTTGGGTTCCTTTTAACCTTCTGTGGTGTAGTGGTAGCGCCTTGACTTAGTAATCATAAGTCCTAGGTTCGAGTCCCGGTCGGGGTAAAAAAATGATTCATATATATATATATATATATATATATATATATATATATATATATATATATATATATATATATATATATATATATATATATATATATATATACATGAATATACATATACATATATATATGTATATATATATACATGCACATACATATACATACATATATGCATATATACTATATATATATATATATATATATATATATATATATATATATATATATATATATATATATATATTTATATATACACACACACACAGACATATATATATATATATATATATATATATATATATATATATATATATATATATATATATATATATATATATATATATATATTTATATATGCACACACACACAGACTATATATATATATATATATATATATATATATATATATATATATATATATATATATATATATATATATATATATATATATATATATACATATATACATATACACATATATACATATGTACATATATATACATATATATATATATATATATATATATATATATATATATATATATATATATATATATATATATATATATATATATACGTATACATACATATACATATATACACACATATATGTATATATATACACATATACATACACATACACATACATTAGACAGCCTCTTTGTCCAGCCGTGTTGTGTCTATTTATAGTTTTCCTTCAGACTTTTTCTTTTCTATATGTATGTTTGTATGTTCATATGTTTTTTGGTGTATATGCGTATAACTTTTTATATGTATGTATATGTTTGTATATATATATATATATATATATATATATATATATATATATATATATATATATATATATATATATATATATATATATATATATATATATATATATATATATATATATATATATATGTATATATATATATATATATATATATATATATATATATATATATATGTATGTGTATATATGTGTATATGTATATATATGTATAAATGTATATATTTGTATGTATATGTGTGAGTATGTATATATATGTATAGATGTGTGTATGTATGTATATGTGTGTATGTATATATGTGTGTATGTATGTATATGTGTATGTATGCATATATATATATATATATAATATATATTATATATAATATATATATATATATATATATATATATATATATATGAATCATTTTTTTTACCCCGACCGGGACTCGAACCTAGTACTTATGATTGCTAAGTCAAGGCGCTACCACTACACCACAGAAGGTTAAAAGGAATCCAACCTTATAGCTTATATCTGCTATACTTAGGAATGAACGCATTCTAACTGAATGCCACTATGTTCATATTACAGATTCCCCAACCTCACTCGTGGCTTCATTTTAGCATTTAATTCAATTCCCAATCTCATTCGGGCCATGAAATAACCTATTAAGCACATTACATATGTGAAAACATGAATCATTTTTTTACCCCGAATGAGATTGGGAATTGAATTAAATGCTAAAATGAAGCCACGAGTGAGGTTGGGGAATCTGTAATATGAACATAGTGGCATTCAGTTAGAATGCGTTCATTCCTAGCTATAGCAGATATAAGCTATAAGGTTGGATTCCTTTTAACCTTCTGTGGTGTAGTGGTAGCGCCTTGACTTAGTAATCATAAGTCCTAGGTTCGAGTCTCGGTCGGGGTAAAAAAATTATTCATGTTTTCACATATGTAATGTGCTTAATAGGTTGTTTCATGGCCCGAATGAGATAGGGAATTGAATTAAATGCTAAAATGAAGCCACGAGTGAGGTTGGGGAATCTGTAATATGAACATAGTGGCATTCAGTTAGAATGCGTTCATTCCTAAGTATAGCAGATATAAGCTATAAGGTTGGATTCCTTTTAACCTTCTGTGGTGTAGTGGTAGCGCCTTGACTTAGTAATCATAAGTCCTAGGTTCGAGTCCCGGTCGGGGTAAAAAAATGATTCATGTTTTCACATATGTAATGTGCTTAATAGGTTAGTTCATTGCCCGAATGAGCTTGGGAATTGAATTAAATGCTAAAATGAAGCCACGAGTGAGGTTGGGGAATCTGTAATATGAACATAGTGGCATTCAGTTAGAATGCGTTCATTCCTAAGTATAGCAGATATAAGCTATAAGGTTGGATTCCTTTTAACCTTCTGTGGTGTAGTGGTAGCGCCTTGACTTAGTAATCATAAGTCCTAGGTTCGAGTCCCGGTTGGGGTAAAAAAATGATTCATGTTTTCACATATGTAATGTGCTTAATAGGTTATTTCATGGCCCGAATGAGATTGGGAATTGAATTAAATGCTAAAATGAAGCCACGAGTGAGGTTGGGGAATCTGTAATATGAACATAGTGGCATTCAGTTAGAATGCGTTCATTCCTAAGTATAGCAGATATAAGCTATAAGGTTGGATTCCTTTTAACCTTCTGTGGTGTAGTGGTAGCGCCTTGACTTAGTAATCATAAGTCCTAGGTTCGAGTCCCGGTCGGGGTAAAAAAAAAAAAAAAAAAAAGATTCATGTTTTCACATATGTAATGTGCTTAATAGGTTATTTCATGGCCCGAATGAGATTGGGAATTGAATTAAATGCTAAAATGAAGCCACGAGTGAGGGGCAATCTGTAATATGAACATAGTGGCATTCAGTTAGAATGCGTTCATTCCTAAGTATAGCAGACATAAGCTATAAGGTTGGATTCCTTTTAACCTTCTGTGGTGTAGTGGTAGCGCCTTGACTTAGTAATCATAAGTCCTAGGTTCGAGTCCCGGTCGGGGTAAAAAAATGATTCACGTTTTCACATATGTAATGTGCTTAATAGGATATATATATATATATATATATATATATATATATATATATATATATATATAATATATATATGTGATTACCAAATTTTGTTTACGGGAAAGAGCCCAAAGCTAGTATCTTCCCGTCTCCTGATCGGTTCCATTTTATACTTAGTGATACTTATCATACCTGTCCTTAAAACTATGGATTGAGATAGCATTAACTACCTCCTCGCTTAGCCAATTCCAATTATCAACTACTCTTACACTGAAAAAGTATTTCCTTACATCCTGCAAAGAAGTTTTCTTATGAAGCTGCAAACTATGACCTCTAGTTCTAGAGCTAGCCATATCAAAATATCGATCCCTATCCACTCTATCATAACCATGAAGGAATTTAAAGACTGTCACCATATCCCCCCTCACTCTTCTAGCTTCGAGTGATGGTAAGTCTAATTCCCTCAGCCTCTCATCATAACTGAGATTGCGTATTTCTAGCACCAGTTTCGTGCCATGTCTTTGAACTTTATCAAGCTTAGCTATGTGCTTTTTCAACTCTGAGAAGGTGACCAGTTTAGGTCACGAAATTAATAAGTACTTTATATATATTTATTTTCGTTGTTTTATTTAATATGCTTTTCCTACCATTTTAGACTGTATGTTAGCAGTTCAGTGTTATTAATATATATATATATATATATATATATATATATATATATATATATATATATATATATATATATATATATATATATATATATATATATATATATATATATATATATATATATATATATATATATATATATATATATATATATATATATATATATATATATATATATATATATATATATATATATATATATATATATATATATATATATATATATATATATATATATATATATATTATATTATATATATATATATATATATATTATATATATACTATATATATATATATATATATATACAAATACATATACATATATATAATATATATATATATATTATATAATATATAATAATATATATATATATATATTTATATTTATATATAGGGGTTCCCTGGAATATGAAAAATTATTACAGGGGTTCCACCAAGGTGTAAAGGTTGGGAATCACTGGGCTAATAGATCAATATACTGATCTGTCTAACTTCTGGACCCTGGTCTTGAGTTTACCTTGTTCCCTGGCGATAAGACGAGTCATGACTAGGAATAATGAAGTACATTGGTC
Source organism: Halocaridina rubra (assembly GCA_037179515.1). Classification (NCBI taxonomy): domain Eukaryota; kingdom Metazoa; phylum Arthropoda; class Malacostraca; order Decapoda; family Atyidae; genus Halocaridina; species Halocaridina rubra. The sequence continues at coordinate 48,997 of JAXCGZ010017090.1, read as the reverse complement.
GTGTCTGTTTCACCTTTCCTCCTGACAATTCAATAGATATTATTATTATTATTATTATCACTATCATTATTATTAGTAGTAGTAGTTGTAGTAGTAGTGATGGTGGTGGTAGTAACAGCATCATTACTATTAATATTATTATTAAAAAATTATAAGCATTCATCAAGTGGAGAGAGTCCACGCTGAATACTGTGGAATAGGAGAGTATTCTTCAACCTTTTCTAGGTTCATGCACCCTTCAGGGAGCTGTTGAGAAATTCATGTACCCTAGCTCAAAAAATCACGTCTTAAGTATTAGGTGTCTATTTTAAACAGAAAAAAGCTATTCGGTCCTATATAATTGTGATATAGGTGGTAAATGTATAATGAAATAATATAGTTGTGTATGCATTTTGTATTTCTACTTGTGAAAATACCTATCATGTGCTTTTCCAAATGGCTTGAAAAAAATACAAATGGAATATCACATTGAATACACGTTATAAAATAGCAAATTAAAAAGGTTTTATATTCAGTGACTGGGTTGCTGCTGCATTGTTCCAACGATCTTGTCAAAGCGAGGTTTTATTTTACTTTCCAGTGCCCCCTCCCCCCTCATCAGAGAATCCACATCTTGTAACTGGTTTCGCTTTTTTGTTTTAATATCCACCCGATTAGAGAAGTCTCTTTCTGCCAGATATATATATATATATTTTTTATAGGTTAGGAGTTTATTATACTTATGTAATACATAAATCTGTAATACTTTAATCTCAATTTGCATTAATTTCTTACTTGACACTTTCCGTTTTCTTCCTAAAACACCTTTTCGTACTGTGCACTCTCATGCACACTGGCCATGTCATATACCCTTCCATATACCATATTTTTTCCAAGTACTCTTTGAAAAATTTCATGCACCTAGGTTGACTATCACTGGAAAAGGAGACCACAGCCTAATGGCTAAGGGTGCTAAAATAGTAGTAGTAGTAGTAGTAGTAGTAGTAGTAGTAGTAGTAGTAGTAGTAGTAGTAGTAGTAGTGAAGAATAATAAGCAATCACCGCTTAATGTGAGGAATCAACATTGGATATTTTCGTACAAGAGACCACTGCCTAGATATTATGACTTCTATATAGTTCAGAGACGATATATCACCGTAGAAGGCAAAGCTGATTATTATTAAGAAAGAGTTGCTGATATTCTTGTGTGCTATACTAAGACAATTACTGTCTGTTCACATTTTCGTTATTGAAAGAGTCCTCTCTGCCCTTCGTTTGAGATGTTAAAGCATGATTAAATATTTGTGCTGAAGTAGTTAACTCACATATATCATAAGCATCTAAGCTTTGTTCAAGAGTCGCCTTAAAATTTAGATGTCCTTCGTTTCCATTTAAAAAACTCGCAAGAACTAAATTTCAATCTCTTTAGAAAAATTTCTCCTGACCAGGGTAAAAATTATTTATTTCTTTGGTAAAGAGGTTAGGTGCGTTGTCGGTTACTTTTCCTTCTGAAAGTTTGAATATATTACTATTTTAGTGAATATATATTATATATATATATATATTATATATATATATATATATATATATATATATATATATATATATATATATATATATATATATATATTAACTAGAGCGACAGAGAGAGATATCCAGTCACTGTATGCTAATTTTGTTCATCTGTTTCTAGATAATAAAAGTGATTCATCTCTACGGAATCCACTGCATATGACATTTTATGATAAAAGATTGGTACTATTATCTTTTAATAAATTTCTACAGCAAACACCTGTGTATATTTGGGTATAAAAATCTATTTCCCTATTCATTTGAATTCTAACCTTTGATAAATATTCTAAAAGTCTGCCAGAAAGAGTGGTTAAATGTGAGGACGTTAATAATAATAATAATAATAATAATAATAATAATAATAATAGTTCTTATATAAATTTAAGGGCAGTTTGTTACAAACTTCATTGTTTTATACGATTAAAGATAAAAGTGTGCTGGAAGAGCAGTGATAGAATGATAAGAAGAGCCAAGAGACAAAGTTGACCAACTGCTGGCCAGAATAAGATGAATCCAAAAGGACTAGGTTTTCTTTGACCTTGTAACCGCCATTCTTCAAGGTCGAATGAAAACAAATAACATATCTATATTTGAACGATGTGTCGTTGAACTAACGGGAAGAAAACGCTCGACATAAAAAGGAAAAGAATTTCCTATATTAGCCTCAAACATCTTTTTAATGTGTGACGCCAAGACGGTCCAACATACATTTCAGGATTTAACGGTACCTTTGTTACAAATGACAGGGTTGTTCTCCCACAGCCTTTGCCTAGAGACTGTACAGTGCCAGAAATGTTGTTCTCACTCCTTTTAATGAAAAGTTTCCTTTTCTTGAAATTCACTCATTCGTTTAAAATGTACTCATTCACATTACCGTTCACTACAACTGACAAGATAACTGAAATGATACGAAACACAACCTCGCTCTTGGCCTCCCTTCAAGTATTTGCTCTATCTTATATTTAAGCTTTTTAAGACCAGAAGAAACGGTTTGAGGTCAAACGAAAGTTATAACATCTAATTTAAACAACCAATAACAACCACACATAAGAAGAAAACAGGAAGCAAAAGTGAACTCGTAATAATCACAAAAACCACAGTCATACAATTAGGAATTTCAAGTCGATACGTACACAGATCTTCTCTTCTTCTTCTTCTTCTTCTTCTTCTTTGCTTAAAAATGTTGACCTTTTGGTGTGCAAAAGGTTACTGATGTCATTGACTGATGTTCTTGCAATACATCATAGAATTGACGACTTAACCCTGACGTCTTTGTTAAGATTATGTCAGAGAGAGAGAGAGAGAGAGAGAGAGAGAGAGAGAGAGAGAGAGAGAGAGAATTTACAAAAATAAGATATGAAAGTATGAAAACTTTAAGATCATTGCACAGTAGTACCTTGTTACATCATGTCTCATTAAAAATATCTTTTTCTTCCTTGTTACCTCTAAGTTAATCAATCAACAGCATGATTAATATATAACTTGAGTTCACAGAGGACTTCAACTCTGTTTGTTATTTAAATAGCTCATTAGAAACAGAGCTTGGTTCATGTTTCAGACTTTAGTTGTGTCTTTGTGTGCCAGAAACAATGAGGAAAAAGAAGGAAAACGCAATTGCCTTTCTAGTGTGGTAGATTCTCTTACTTAGCAAAGTTTGGTGACCACACCAATAAATGTGTGGAGCCTATTAGGAACAGCATCTTCGCGGCCTTGGGATTCAGTATGAGCAAAATCCTCAAGACAATTTGGTTGAAGTTTTTACGTATTTTGCGTATAGATGGCTATTGATTATACCAAAACATATTTTCTCTCACCTTACTTTATATATATATATATATAATATATATATATATATATATATATATATATATATATATATATATATATATATATATATATATATATATATATATATATATATATATATATATATATATATATATATATTATATATATATATATATATATATATATATATATATATATATATATATATATATATATATATATATATATATATATATCCACTTTATCTTTGAATTGGTTATGAACCTCAGAATTCAGGTTTGAGGACGACACTCATGAATTTTGGTTTTCGAAGGGAAAGATTTCCGTCAGTGTACTTTAATGTTCAGTATTTCCAGGGGACAAACACGCAGAACCACCATTATTCACATAATGCGGTTTCACACATGTTCACAAGTGTTGCCTGAGAGCATATAATTATTTGGGCAAATTCGATGAAAGTTTATTTATATTATGCAAATGTTGCTGCCAGGGTCAATATCCAAACGTCTCCCTTTAGCTATTATTAACTTTCAGAAAAGTGCCAAGTGACATTAAGAGAAATGTCTCTGCAGTCAGGGCGGGCATATGTTGCGAACACATTTTACCTTTGGGGTCAAGCAGGACCCACCTCTACAGCGTGAGTTAGTTCCTGAAGGTGTAAAAGGCTCATTCATTCTGGGTTAAATTAACAAAGTAAAAACATAGCTCATGGTTACTCCTGATATTTGACATCATAAAAAAATAAATATTTAACTTACCGTAAGCTAAATTTAAGGTGCTTTAAAGAGGTGGTCTGAAAGCAAGGTTCACAAGTGCTTATTTGGAAAGGTTAAAAATTCGAGTAGCCATGATGTAATGAGTTGGGTCATATTTTGTAATAATCGAATGAAATCGTGATGCACATACCTCATGAGGTAACGTATGCTCTCTCTCTCTCTCTCTCTCTCTCTCTCTCTCTCTCTCTCTCTCTCTCTCTCTCTCTCTCTCTCTCTCTCTCTCTTATTATTATTATTATTATTATTATTATTATTATTATTATTATTATTATTATTATTATTATTATTATTATTATTATTATTATTATTGACAGTAGTAGTAGTAGTAGTAGTAGTAGTAGTGGCATCATAATTTTCCTTTTCTTACTGACTACATGCATGAAAGTGTAACACTTAAATTTGATGGAAGTTTTCCAAAAGAATTTTAAGATAAAAGACAGTTGTCTTAATAGCGTCTTTATTTCCCTACAAGGAGAGAGAGAGAGAGAGAGAGAGAGAGAGAGAGAGAGAGAGAGAGAGAGAGAGAGAGAGAGAAATGTGTACAAGAATTTTTGAATTCGTAAATAAAAGATTACTGTATGCAGTTTTCATTTGGCATTTTCCTTAAAATAGTTTTGCACATTGCTTTTAATGAACTTGGACCTTTAACATTCCAGATGCTCTCTCTCTCTCTCTCTCTCTCTCTCTCTCTCTCTCTCTCTCTCTCTCTCTCTCTCTCTCTCTCATGATATATATTATCCTTGGAAAAGATAAGCATTGTAAGGATGTTTTTATATTTTATCGCTTGTGAGAGATCGCGTCTTTTCCCAGACAAGTTTTAAATTCATTCATAATGAAGAAGGCTAAAAATAAATGATACGTCTCTGAACAACTGATGCAGTTATTTTGATATGAGAAAGAATTGGGGAAAATCGAGTTGTTTTTTTTCCGTCAGTGAATGTGTTATAATAAGATATATTCAGATATTTCTTGTCGGGTAAAGACAGTGTGATTATAAAAGGATATTGGTAAGAATTGATTTCTACGTTTTCCGCGATTTGCCACAAAGGGTGTCCTTATAAGGAATTTGAATAGCATGGTTAATATATATATATATATATATATATATATATATATATTATATATATATATATATATATATATATATATATATATATATATATATATATATATATATATATATATATATATATCAGTGATGCCACAGTTTGTGATTTTTCACAAGATCTTGTGAATCAATATTTATTAAAAAAAAATAACCACAATTTGAAAGTATTATTTGAACTGTAATATAATTATGGTGATTATCTTATCATTACGATCATACATCCAACAATAGCTTGAATTGCTTCACAAATTTCAATTTAGGTAATATTGCATTTATGATTGTACTTGGTAGTGGGCCCACCCACATACTCAGCAAGCATTACCAACTTTGTCCGTATAGTTTGTCATGCAATACACGTACGGGTTGTTTTCATTCGTCTAACGTGAAGTCTGTGACTAATAAGGGAACCAAATATATGCTGCTGTTTCTCAATTATATTTTGAAAAAAATAAATAATATGAATACTCAGTTTCAGGCAGAACACTTTAGACTATGTTCCCTATACTCTACAATTACTGATGAATATCGGAGTATTCTTGGTCTCTTTATCCACTCTAATGTAATGGAGTAAAAAATGCTAGCCATGATAGATCCTGAAGACGAATCGTTACACTTGAGAAAGGATGATATAAGCCTCGGTGGAAGATGTGATGCTTTACTGATTAAAGAATCATTGGGAGATAATGAGAGTAGGGTCCGACAAGGTTGTCAAGTGTTTTTAATCGAATTGTGTATTCAGATACGAAAAAGGTTTCCACTCGGTGAAAATGATATACTGGCCTTGTTGAATATTTTGGAACCTAAAGTGGCTCTTTCTCCGGAGAGGAATCTTAAATTCATCTCTAAACTTGTCATTCATTACCCTACACTTGTAAAAGAAGAGGAATTAGATAAACTTCAAGAACAATGGCAAGACCTATATGCAAAAGAAAGTCTGAAACACCTAGATCAATCTGCAACATCTTTTTGGTTTGAACTCAATCAAGTAAAGGATGGACTCAATCAACCCAAATTTGATTTGCTTTCCAAATTAATGTGTGGTCTCTTAGCACTCCCACATTCGTCAGCTTCTGCTGAGAGGATTTTTTTTTCTCAAGTGAACTTAATAAAAACTAAGCAAACAAATAGGTTACAAACTGATACAGTGGCTAATCGCTTAGTAGCTAAACAAAGAATTACAAGAAGAGAAGTGTCTTGCTTTGAGTGGGAACCTTCCAAAGTGTTAATAAATGAACTAAAAGAAGGCAGGATCAGACAGAGACATGGTTTAAAGTATTCAAATAAGAAGGGAGCAGAATTGTATCCCACTGAAGAGTTCTTCGAAGAAGTTGAAGATTTATAATTTTCTATTGTTCTGCATGACATTGAGTGGGTACAGGAAATTCATGACAGGACTTCACATACGATAAACTAAGTTATAGAGTATTTATATTTAATAATTTCATTAGTAGAATCATGTATTTGAATAATTTATTTAGCATTTCTATGGATCTTGTGATTTTTATGAAAATCTTGTGAATATTTGGAAGCCCATCTTGTGAATTTCCATTTTTCTCTGTGGCAACACTGATATATATATATATATATATATATATATATATATATATATATATATATATATATATATATATATATATATATATATATATATATATATATATATATATATATATATATATATATATACACTAGATTTTGTTAATGCTTACAGTTGTGAAGTTTTTAGGATTCATTTTTGAAGACATTAAGTATCACTGCTTTGCCCACCTTCTCTAACTTTCAGAGTAGGTAGCGTTATAGAGTCCGGAGCCTGCACATTCATGGAAGGAGATAATTATTAATGTAGAGAGCTTTCAGAATTTGCAAGCGTCGGAAACGTCTTTCTTTGTGCAGTATTTTTGTATTTTCTTTCAATATTTGTCTCGCAATGGACGTCAGGTGTTTTTTAATATATGGTTGGGTGCATCTTCTTGAAAATGACATATTTATAACAGCTTTCGCGAGGTTACTGTTTCACAATAAACTACTTACAGTTTATGATGTACTCGCCGAGCTCGCAGTTTGACAGGTTTTACCACTTCGGACGCAATAACCCTTTCTTCAGCTAACCAAAATATCACTGATGAAGAGAAATATTGCCCAAACTTCTTCTGGAGGAGTAACTTGGACCCGTAATATAAGCGAAACACATACAGGTCATTGGCTTATATATAAAATACTTATAAAAAATCAACTTATGCGAATCCATCCCTGCATTATGTAATCCTTTTTTTTCTCATGTGAAAATAATTAATAATTTAGAATGGGAGAGTATAGCAGGTGCCAGGTGACAAAAGTTCTGCCTAATTGGGTGTAATATTCATCGCCTGCTGTTGCCCAAAACGAGGACTGGTTGGCATTTGACATTAAGCAATGGAAGTTGCCCTCAAGTCAACTCTCTCTCTCTCTCTCTCTCTCTCTCTCTCTCTCTCTCTCTCTCCTCTCTCTCTCTCTCTCTCTCTCTCTCTCTCTCTCTCTCTCTCTTTCTCTCTCAGAGGTCATAGTTTGAAGCTTCGTAAAAAAACTTCTTTGCAAGATGTAAGGAAATACTTTTTCAGTGTAAGAGTAGTTGATAATTGGAATTCGCTAAGCGAGGAGGTAGTTAATGCTATCTCAATCTATAGTTTTAAGGACAGGTAATCACAATTAGGTAATCACACAAGTATTTGAATACTTTAAATACTTTAAATACTTTAAACCATGTCTCTGTCTGATCCTGCCTTCTTTTAGTTCATTTATTAACACTTTGGAAGGTTCCCACTCAAAGCAAGACAAGGACAGGTATGATAAGTATCACTAAGTATAAAATGGAACCGATCAGGAGACGGGAAGATACGAGCTTTGGGCTCTTTCCCGTAAACACAATTAGGTAATAACAATTAGGTAATCACACACAAATACTCATCTAGTGTTCACAGATAATGTGTTGTATAATGAACAAATTAATTTGAATCACCAATTGCAAAGAGTGACCAAAGTGTGTTGTTGATGGAGTATATTATCAAAAATGTTCTGCCTGAAAGTAGAGGACATGAGGAGGAACTATCCAAAAGGAGATTACATCAAAATTAATGAACGTTTTGCACTTATTGACTGGAGGACCTTATTTAACAACAAATCTGTACAAATTAATGTACGACATTTTTTGTGGGGAACATGGAAAGATTGTAAATTGCTGCCTACCACCCACCAAAATTGGAATTATTCATGCCAGGAAGAAATGTTTAATAATAAGTGTAAGAGACATAAGTAGTTTTTTTTTATGAGTGACACCGGGACAGGCAGAAACTGCCATCATCAATAAAGGCCCGGGCACGAGAAAATACCAAGACGAAGGAAAAGAAAAAGGTTAAGGGCAAGGCGGAGATGAGGTATTGTCACACAAAGGAAAACGACAGACAAAAAAAAAACAGTCAAGGCACAGAGGACCCAGAGTTATGGAGGATTAGGCTCTGAGATGACGATAGATCTGCTTTTTAAAGGATGAAAGGTCATAAGAATTAGGAAAGACAGAAGTCTGGAGGTAGATGGGAAGAAGCAGTTGCTGCACCGACCAATCCGCGAGCTACAAATCTCCACACAGTACCTGTGAGATGAGGCCGCTTGGCGAGTGTTATGCAGCCTCGGCAGTGGAGGAGGGATGCAATTCACCAACTCATCAGAGCAGCGATGGAAGTAGTAGCGATAGAAAAGCGAAAGAGAAGATACCTTAAGGAGAAGAGAGAAAGAATCCAGATTAGAGGTAAGAGAAGGATCATTAATGAGTCTGACTGCCTTAGATTCAACCCTATCAAGAAGATAAGTAAAGGAAGAAGCACCCCAGATGTGTAAGCAGTATTCTAAGTAGGGACGGATAAGACCTCTGTAAGTTTTAAGTAACTGCAAAGAGGAAAAGTAATGACGAAAACGAAACAAATCCCCCAATTTTTTGGATGAAGATTTAGAAATTTGGATTAGATGATTCCTCCAAGACAAGTTAGAGGATATATGGATTCCTAATATGTTGATAGGGTTAAGAGGGTAAATTTCATTAGTTTCGAAGACAATAGAGTTATCAGGAGGAGAAGAAGATAAAGAGATAGCCAGAAACTGTTTCTTGGAGGCAATGAATTTAACTAAATTTTGAGTGCCCCACTCAGATACTCTCTGCAAATTGGAGGTAAGAGTAGAAGAAAGAGCGATACGGGATTGATTACGAGTAACAGATGAAGTTTGTGAAGAAAAGGCGGAGGAAAAGTGAAGGGTAGAATCATCACAAAGGCATGAAGAACAGAGGAAGATGGGGATTGTAAAAAGATTATTGATGAAGAGAAGGAACAAAGTAGGTGAAAAAACAGAGCCCTGTGGAACACTACTGGTAACAGAGAAAGGGCTAGACGTCGCGCCATCAACGACGGTCACCCTTCTTAGGAACAGGTTGAACTAGAGCATGCTTCCAATATGAAGGATAGATACTGGTTGACAGAATGAGGCAAAAAAGACGGCAAAGCACGGGAGCCAGTTCATCTGCAAACTCCTTAAGGAATTTTTATGTGATATCATTGGGACCAGATGCCTTGTTCGTCTTTAGCGAACGAAGAACCTTATGAACTGCGTGAAGAAAGGATAAGGGAGGGCATAGGGTTAGAGAGGGGTAAAGACTGAGGAACAGGTGCACTGGAATCGTTTATAGAAGAGTTAGCAGAAAAATGAGAGCCAAAGAGAGTGGCTTTGTCAGTGGGAGAGCAAGCTATAGAACCATCAGAACGAATGAGAGGGGGAAAGCTTGAGTTGCAAAAGTTTTTGGAGAGGTTTTTGGCTAAGGACCATAGGCATTTGTCAGTGGGAGAGGACTTAAGGTCATAAACTTTCCTTTTTTAAAAAGGAAGCCTTAGACCTACGAATCTGAGCAGTACAGCGATTTCTAGCTATAATAAAAGCAGAGCGAGCTAAATCGGAAGGAGAGGCTTGGTAAGATTGGTGAGCCCAATTCCTAGCCTGGATAGCTATGGAGCAGGCACGGTCAAAAAAAGTATAGGAGGAAAAAATATAAATGCCTTGCAGACTTATAAAAGATCAAGAAATGATAATTATATATATCTACCTTGGCTCTTTCCCCCTTTAATTGGGGGGTAGCCAACATCAAGAAAGGAAAACAATAAGGGATTACTTTGCTAGATGGGCAATGACGAGGGAGCTAGCAACCGTTCAGATGGCACTGCTGGAGTGATACAGCCCATCCTCCCGGCTATTCCACAACCTGTGTCGCTTCACAACTGCCAACTCCTCCTACTGCCCCTACCACAGGGGTACCTCTGTAAGATGCAGCCCCATGGTAACAGCAGATGCCCATCAGAGCTGCGTCACAATCGCTCGCCACTCATTCCTATTAATAGCACACTCGCTTGCTTCCCTCACATCCATCCTCCTCTCATTCAGGGCTCTCCTTACTCAATCCATCCACCCAAACCTAGGCCTCCATCTAGCAATTCTCCCCCCAACTTTGGCATTCATCACCTTTTTCAGCAGCCTTTCATCATCCATCCTTTCCACATGGCCAAACCATCTCAGAACATTCATATCTACTCTGGCTGCAATTTCTCTCCTCACACCCGTTCTTGCTCTCACCACTTCATTCCTAACCCTATCCAATCACGATACACCAACCATACTCCTCAGGCATTTCATCTCAAACACATTTAGTTTCCGTCTCTCACTCACTTTCATACCCATAACTCTGATCCATACATCACAGTTGGCACAACCACTTTCTCATACAAAACTTTCTTAACATTCATTTCCAACCCTCTATTCTTCATCACTCCTTTCAATGCACCCAACACTTTACATCCTTCATTCACTCTGTGACAAACATCTGCTTCCACTCCACCATTTGCAGCTATAACCGAGCCTAAATACTTAAACTGATTAACTTCCTCAAGAGTCTCTCCATTCAACATAACATTCAATCCAGCACCATCCTCATTTCTTGTACACCTCATAACCTTACTCTTTCCCACATTCACTCGCAACTTCCTTCTCTCACACACCATTCCAAATTCTGACACAAACTGATACAGCTTTTCCTCTGAATCTGCCACCACCACAGTATCATCTGCAAACAGCAACTGATTCAGCTCCCACTCATTATCATCCCCATCTACCATTCTCAAACCTCGACCACGCACTCGCTCACTCACCTCTCTTACAACTCCATCAATATATAAATTGAACAGCCATGGTGACATGGTGACATGTCTCAGTCCCACACTCACTGGAAACCACTCACTCACTTCATTCCCTACCCTAACACAAGCTCTACTGCCCTCATACAAACTCTTCACTGCATGCAACAATTTACCATTAATTCCATATAATCTCAAAACATTCCACATAGCCTCTCTATCAACTCTATCATATGCTTTCTCCAGATCCAAAAATGCAAAATACACATCCTTTCCCTTTGCTAAATATTTCTCACAAAACTGCCTAATTATAAAAATCTGATCTATGCAACCTCTACCTCTCCTAAAACCACTCTGCACTTCCGCGATTACATATTCTGTCTTATCCCTAATCCTGTTAACCAGTATCCTACCATACACTTTTCCTACCACACTCAACAAACTTATAACCCTAAAATTACTGAATTCATACACATCTCCCTTACCTTTGTATAGGGGCACTATACAGGCAATCACCCATTCCACTGGCACCAATGACAACATAAAGCATATATTAAACTCTCTCACTTATGCCAATGCAGTCACACCCCCTTCTTTCAACATCTCCGCTATCAAACCATCCATTCTAGGTGCTTTATCTGCTTTTGCTTCATACAATGCCCTTTTCACCTCCTCTCTTGTAATCTCTCTCTCATTTTCATCTCCCATTACTGGCCTTTGACCCCCCCCCCACTGCCACTATAGCTGCCTCTCTATCTTCATCAACATTCAGCAAGCACTCAAAATATTCTGCCCATCTTTTCCTTGCATCGTTCCCTCTTAACATCTGTCCATTCACATCTTTCACTGTCTCTTCCATCCTCGATCCACCCTTCCTTACTCTCTTCACTTCTTTCCAAAACTTCTTTTTATTCTCCTCATATGACCTACTAAAATCCTGTCCCCACCAAACATTTGCCAACCTCTTTCCTTCCTCTACCTTTCGCTTGGTGTCCACATTTTTCTCCCTATATCTTTCATACTTTTCCCAGCTTTTACACTGCAGCCATTCCTCAAAAGCCCTCTTTTTCTCTTCCACCTTCATTTTAACCCCTTCATTCCACCACTCGCTGCCCCTCCTCATGCCACCTCCAACAAACCTCTTTCCACACACATCATTTGCATGTCCCACAAAACATTCTTTCATCAACCCCCATTCCTCTCCTAACTCCCCACTTTCTCTTTCTTTCACCCTGTCATATGCCACTCTCAACCTGTCCTGATATTCCTGTCTCTTCTCTGGATTTTTCAACTCTTCCATCTTCACAATTTCCCTTCTACATCCCCCCACACTATTTCCCCACTATTTTGCTACTACCACTTTTGCTTCAACCAAAAAATGATCAGACATCCCAGCAGCCACACCCCTGAATGCATGCACATCTTTCACTCTACCAACCATGCTCTTTGCTACCAACACATAATCCATCAATGCTCTTTTTTTCACTCTTCCATTTGTCACTGTCATCCATGTATGCTTATTTATTAACTTCTTCTTAAATAAACTATTACCTATCACCAACTCTTGCTCCACATACATATCTAACAGTCTCTCGCCATTCTCATTCCCACCTGGTACCCCATACTTTCCTACAACACCTTCTATCTCTCCATCACCAACTCTGGCATTCAAGTCACCCATCACAACTACATAGTTCCTTCTACTCAGACCATCCACACATCTAGTTAACTCATTCCAGAATTCATCTCGCTCTTCCTCACTTCTCTCACATCCTGGCCCATATGCACTAACAAAAGCCCAACATTCCCTTCCTATCCTAGCCCTCACCCACATCAGCCTAGATGACACTTCTTTCCATTCCACTACCTTATTTACCATCCATTCACTCAGCAATAATGCCACACCTTCTCTCGCCCTCCCCCTTTCAACCCCAGACACCCTACCCGTCACAGCACCAAATGCCACTTCTCCTTTTCCTTTCGTTTTCGTCTCACACAATTAAAAAAAAAAAGAGAGAGAGAGAGAGGCTGAGAGAGACAATAAATGGGATATCACCAGAAAGACTGAAGAAAACTCTAAACTTTTCCACAGCCTTATCAAGGGAAGACTGAACGTCAAAGAATAGGTTTTAAAGTTAAAGAGAGCGGATGGAAGCATCACTGATATGGATGAAGAGATCTGCAAAGAATTGAACAAGGAGTTTCAGTCAGTATTTACAGCAGAAAATACCCCATTCCCTCAGATTACAAGGATAGGAGCTCATGGGCCGGTATTAGAGACATCATCTTTTCAGCCAGAGAGGTATGCAAAGCGCTGATGGAGTCTGATGCCCATAAAGTTGCAGGTCCTACTGATATAACCTCTTATATACTGCAGAAATATGTAAATCAATATCGGTGGCACTATTTATTGTATTTGAAAAGTCACTAGCATATGGGGAGATTCCAAGATGCTGGAAACAAGCGAACGTCATACCTATTTTCAAAAAGTGAAGGTGGGATACAGCTTTAAAGCATGCCTGTTTCCTTGACCAGCATAGTTTGCAAAGTTATGGAGAAACTACTAAGAAAACATATCTCTCTTCACTTGGAATTCTTCAACTATTGTCAGTGAGACAACAAATCTTCAGTAGAGGCAGATCAACAGTAAAAATGTATAAGAATTCTATGATGATGCAAACTGGAGTTTACAGGAAAGAGAGTGCTGGATGGATTGCATATTCCTAGACTTCCAGAAGGGAATTTGTACAGTCCCACATGAGAGACGTATTAAGATGCTTCAAGTAATGGTGAGAACAGGTGGAAATGTTTTGGAATGGTTAAAAACTTTCTTAGAGGGAAGGGAACAGAGGTTTAGAGTAAGACACTCAGTGACTGAATGGAGAAGGGTTAGTACTGATGTTGCACAGGGTTTTAGGGCCACTTTTGTTCCTTGTATATATAAATGACCTACCAGAGCCTGTAAATTCATTCATGAATATGTTTGCAGATGATGCAAAGATTGCGAAGAAAGTAAGAGACAAGAACAATGGTAGAGAACTTCAGGAAGGCCTAAATACTCTGCATGAGTGGTCAGAGAAGTGGCTAATGAAATTCACTACTTCTAAATATAAGGTAATGAGATAATACCCAAGCTTGGATACTCAATAGCAGGAGAAGAACTTTAACAGACGGAGAATGAGAGAGATTTAGGAGTAAACATAGTGTCAGATTTGTCTCCAGAAATGCATATATATGGCATAGTAAGTGCAGCATATGCTTTCTTAGTAAATGAAATTGTAGCCTTCAGATACAAAGACAAAGATATATTCAAAAATATTTATGTATCCTATGTGAGACCAAAGCTTGAATATGCAGACCATTTTTGGAATCCACTTTTGAAAAAGCAAATAATTAAGCTGCAAAAAGTTCAAACATATGCCACGTAGCTGGTACCAGCAATACGCAATCTCAGTTATAAGGAGAGGCTGAAGGAGTTAGACTTACCATCACTCGAAGCTAGAAGAATGAGGGGCTATATGGTGACTGTTTTTAAATTCCTTCATGAAAATGACAGAGTGGATAGGGATCGATATTTTGATATAGATGGCACTAGAACTAGAGGTCATGGTTTGAAGATTCGCGAGGAAACCTCTTTGCAGGATGTAAGGAAGTACTTCTTTTTTAGTGTAAGAGTAGTTGATGATTAGAATTCGCTCAGCAAGGAGGTAGATAATGCCAACTTAGTCTATAATTTTAAGAACAAGTATGATAAGTATCATTGAGTACACCGACTAGGAGAGGAACAGTTACGAGCATGGGGCACTTTCCGTGAGCACAATTAGGTAACAACAATCAGGTAAGTTTACACACAATCGACTGATAACTTCCTCCTTAGTAACGCAACTTTGTTAAATCCTCAGTAAAGTAAAATGCTTTAACAAAACTTATCTGGTTTGATCAATTTTTACTGTAAGTTAAAAATCTTAGCAAAGAAGACCTGTATTATGTAAATAATCGAAAAAAAATAAATATTAAATATATTTATAGAATAAATATAAGAGCATATATAACACACACACACACACACACACGCACGCACACACACAGCACACACAACGTTCAGTGACACACGAAACTGCTCCTCTTAAATTACTACTTGTGTTTTGAGTGACTAAGTGCTTAGTGGAAAACTTTACCATAATTTCCATAAATCTGAAATCCTGCAGAGTATTGTGAGTACAAAACTTATATTTGTTGTATGACGAGACTGTCCAAAATATTAAAGGAAAAAAATTGAGAACATTTTCGTGAGGGGAGAGAGAAGCTGCCGTCCAGTTCTGCCTTGAAGGAAATTTAGAAGAGTTGCCAGAGGTGAAGCCATCACATCACATTACCTAATTTTTTGTGTAAACTGGGGAAAGCTCTTAAGCCGTTTACCTGATCCTGTGGTTCTATATATTGTTAAAATCAGCATCCTTCCCATTTATATTAACTTGTTAGTTAGTTTGATACACGAAATAATTGAATAATTAAAAAAAAAAATACCAAATATCCACCTGTCAACAGTACTGAGTTAAGTTGCCAAGTAGTACAGCTGTCTTATTTTCTTCTTTTTTTTTTGCTTTTCTTTTAGCTTTCTCTTTTACTATTTTTTTTTTATTTTGTATATATATTGAGTTAAATGTAAAGTCTAATCCTGTGATAACATATCTTGGTTAGCAAGTGAGTGTATCAGTTAGGAAGAATATATAGCAGAAACAGGTGGGTGCCACCTCAGACACAAATTCGAATTTTCCTTCAGGTTTGACTTTTGTTTTTCTTTTTCTTTTTATCCTTAAATTACCATGGTCAAGTTTTTAAGTTAAGATGTGTGTTACCAGAAAAGAGATAAACTGAGTCACTAAATAGCACTTATATGGAGATATAAAAATTCTGTGTGAAGCTTAATTAAAAGTTTTTTTTTTTTTTTTTTTTTTTCTATATTCTGTGAGAGGGAGAACATAAAAATGACGCCATCTCTGTCCCAAACCTCTCCCATCCATGGGTCGGTAGGAGGGGTAGCCATTAGGGGACTTAAACAGAAAATCAAGAATTTAGAGGCAATGGTTATAAGCCTTGATGATAAAATTCGGAATATGGATGGAGAAATGAAAGAGAATGAAACACTCAGAGAGCAAATAAGATCTTTGGAGGAAGCAAATAAAGCACAAGGGCAGGAGAGAAAGCATCTAGAAAAAAGAATAAAGAAGCTGGAAGGGGAAAAGAGTCAACTAGAATCTAGAATTTTTAAACAAGAAGATAAAAACAAACAGCTGAATGACAACCTAAAGGAATTAGATGTTAGTTCACTGCTCTCTTCTGAGAGAGACGAGATTGCTGCTTGGAATGTCCAGATTAAGGAAAACATTGAACAGTTCAGAAAAGAGTTCCAGGAGCTGAATATGGAAAATGATGCCATGAAAACTTCCCTTGCCGCTGCACTAAAGGGGAATGTGGCAGTAAAAGAGGCTGTAAAGGTGGTGGCACTGGAAAACATACAAACAGTTGACTATAAAGAGACAGTAATCAAAAAAATGAAAGACGTTGTGATGGAAAGGGCAAACCCACTCATCAGACAGGCACTTGATAAGGAGAAGACAGTGGTAATCTCAGGCATAAGTGAATCCCAGGAGCCAACATGGCAGGGGAGACTTGAAGAAAATAAAGCTAGGGTTGTAGACCTGATAAGAAAGCTTGGAGTAGTTTGTGGTCCTGAGGATATTGTAAACATACACCAACTAGGTAAATATTCGAGGGAAGGAAAGCCGAGACCAACAAAAGTAACCTTTGAGAGAGGGGAAACATGTAGGGAGATATTAGAAGACAGTGGTAATCTCAGGCATAAGTGAATCCCAGGAGCCAACATGGCAGGGGAGACTTGAAGAAAATAAAGCTAGGGTTGTAGACCTGATAAGAAAGCTTGGAGTAGTTTGTGGTCCTGAGGATATTGTAAACATACACCAACTAGGTAAATATTCGAGGGAAGGAAAGCCGAGACCAACAAAAGTAACCTTTGAGAGAAGGGAAACATGTAGGGAGATATTGCTGAGAAAAAAATGTCTAAAAGACCTTCAAGAATTCAAAGAAGTGTTCATTAGACGATACAGAACACAGGAAGAGATGGAAAAGATCAAAAACTTGTTGCAAGAGGCAAGAAGGTTAAATGATGAAAGAAATGAAGAACAGAAGAAAAATTTTCGTTACAGAGTTCTTCCAGACAAAGGGGAGATAAAGAAGATAATGACGGAAGATCAGGGGATGGGGCCTCATTAAGATTGTTATACACAAATGCTGATGGATTAGCTGGTAAGGCAGTAGAATTAAAAGATAGGATTCACAACAGTAAGGCAGATATAGTAGCAATTACAGAGACTAAGTTGAGTGAGGACATACACAGTGTCACAGTTTTTCCTAAGGGCTTCAGAATACTAAGGGTTGAAAGATCTGAGAGGACTGGTGGAGGGATAGCACTGCTCATAAGTGAAAGGATTCAAGTCGAAGAAATAAACTTGGCTATAGAAAGTGAGTTCAAGGAATTTCTTGTTGCTCGCATAAATACTGGGTCAGAGAGCATTATAATAACTGTTGTATACAACCCACCAAGGAACCAAAATAGGCTTGAAGTTTATGAGGAAAGTCATATAGGTACTATTGAAGTCATAAACTCAGTTGTTAACATGGCACGGGAAAAAAAATATAGAATTTTGATTATGGGAGACTTTAATCATAAAGAGATAGATTGGATAAATCTTGACCCACACAGTGGTGAGGACTCATTCAGGGCAAGATTCCTAGATTGCGTACAAGGGAATTTCCTACACCAACATGTAATGGAACCAACAAGGCCCAGGGGTGGGGGTGAGCCATCACTACTTGATCTAGTGTTCACAGATAATGTGTTGGATATTGAAAATATTGAGTATGAACCACCAATTGGAAAGAGTGACCACTGTGTGTTGTTGATGGAGTATATCATTGAAGATATTCTTCCTGAGAGTAGAGGCACTGAGGACATGACGAGGAACTATCCGAAAGGAGATTACATAAAAATGAATGAGCTTTTTGTAGTTATTGACTGGAGAACCTTATTTTACAACAAATCTGTACAAGAAATGTATGACATCTTTTGTGAGAAATATGGGAAGATAGTAGATTGCTGCATACCTGTCACCAAAGTAGGTGTAATTCATGCCAGAGAGAAATGGTTCGATAATGGGTGTAAAAGAGCTAAGGAGTGGAGAGACAAATGCTGGAAAAGGTATAGGAGGAGAAAAAACATAAATGCCTGGCAAACCTACAAAAGAGCAAGAAATGACTACCTAAGTAAAAGGAGAGAGGCAGAGAGAGACTATGAGAGGGACATCACCAGGAAGGCTAAAGAAAATCCCAAGCTTTTCCACAGCTTTATCAGAGGAAAACTGAAGGTAAAAGAACAGGTTTTAATGCTAAAGAGAGCGGATGGAAGCATCAGAGAGACGGATGAAGAGATCTGCAAAGAATTGAACAAGGAGTTTCAGTCAGTATTTACTGTAGAAAATACCCAACCCCCTCAGATTGCAGTGATAGAAGCTGAAGGGCCGGTATTAGAGAACATCAACCTTACAGCCACAGAGGTATGCAAAGCGCTGATGGATTTAGATGTTCATAAAGCTACAGGTCCTGATGACATATCCCCTCATGTGCTTAAAAAATGCGCAAACACAATATCAGTGGCACTAAGTATCATATTTAAGGAGTCACTGGAGTCGGGGGAGATTCCAAGATGCTGGAAACAAGCAAATGTGATACCTATCTTCAAAAAGGGAAGGAGGCATACGGCTCTGAACTATAGACCAGTTTCCTTGACCAGCATAGTTTGCAAAGTTATGGAGAAACTACTAAGGAAACATATCTCTCTTCACTTGGAATCCTTCAACTTTTTGTCAGTGAGGCAACATGGCTTCAGAGAAGGTAGATCAACAGTAACAAACTTATTAGAATTTTATGATGAGGTAAGCCAAATCTTACAGGAAAGAGAGGGCTGGGCAGATTGCATATTCCTAGACTTCCAGAAAGCGTTTGACACTGTTCCACATGGGAGACTTATTAGGAAGCTGCAATCAATGGCTAAAATAGGTGGAAATGTTTTGGAATGGATAAAAACTTACTTAGAAGGAAGGGAACAGAGGGTTAGAGTAAGACACCCAGTGTCTGAATGGAGAAGAGTTAGTAGTGGAGTTCCACAGGGTTCAGTTTTAGGGCCACTTTTGTTCCTTGTATATGTAAATGACCTACCAGAGTGTGTAAATTCATTCATGAATATGTTTGCAGATGATGCAAAGATTGTGAAGAAAGTAAAAAACGAGAACAATGGTAGAGAACTTCAGGAGGATCTAAATAATCTGCATGAGTGGTCAGAAAAGTGGCTAATGAAATTCAATGCTTCAAAATGTAAGGTAATGAGAATGGGTACAAGTGCAAAAAGGCCCAAGCTTGACTACTCCGATGGCTGGAGTACAACTTCAAGAGACAGAAAATGAGAGAGATCTAGGAGTAAACATACTGGCAGATTTGTCTCCAGAAATACATATAAATGGCATAGTAAGGGCAGCATATGCATTCTTATCAAATGTAAGGGTAGCCTTCAGGCACATGGACAAGGAAATGTTCAGAAATATTTATGTAACCTATGTGAGGCCAAAACTCGAATATGCAGCCCCCTTTTGGAATCCGCACTTGAAAAAGCACATAACTAAGCTTGAAAAAGTTCAAAGACATGCCACGAAACTGGTGCCAGAAATACGCAATCTCAGTTATGATGAGAGGCTGAGGGAATTAGACTTACCATCACTCGAAGCTAGAAGAGTGAGGGGGAATATGGTGACAGTCTTTAAATTCCTTCATGGTTATGATAGAGTGGATAGGGATCGATGTTTTGATATGGCTGGCTCTAGAACTAGAGGTCATAGTTTGAAGCTTCGTAAGAAAACTTCTTTGCAGGATGTAAGGAAATACTTTTTCAGTGTAAGAGTAGTTGATAATTGGAATTGGCTAAGCGAGGAGGTAGTTAATGCTATCTCAATCCATAGTTTTAAGGACAGGTATGATAAGTATCACTAAGTCTAAAATGGAACCGATCAGGAGACGGGAAGATACGAGCTTTGGGCTCTTTCCCATAACCACAATTAGGTAATCACAATTAGGTAATCACACACACACACACACAGCTGAATGACAACCTAAAGGAATTAGATGTTAGTTCACTGCTCTCTTCTGAGCGAGACGAGATTGCTGCTTGGAATGTCCAGATTAAGGAAAACATTGAACAGTTCAGAAAAGAGTTCCAGGAGCTGAATATGGAAAATGATGCCATGAAAACTTCCTTTGCTGATGCACTAAAGGGGAATGTGGCAGTAAAAGAGGCTGTAAAGGTGGTGGCACTGGAAAACATACAAACAGTTGACTATAAAGAGACAGTAATCGAAAAAATGAAAGACGTTGTGATGGAAAGGGCAAACCCACTCATCAGACAGGCACTTGATAAGTAGAAGACAGTGGTAATCTCAGGCATAAGCGAATCCCAGGAGCCAACTTGGCAGGGGAGACTTGAAGAAAATAAGGCTAGGGTTGTAGACCTGATAAGAAAGCTTGGAGTAGTTTGTGGTCCTGAGGATATTGTAAACATACACCAACTAGGTAAATATTCGAGGGAAGGAAAGCCGAGACCAACAAAAGTAACCTTTGAGAGAGGGGAAACATGTAGGGAAATATTGTTGAGAAAAAAAAGTCTAAAAGACCTTCAAGAATTCAAAGAAGTGTTCATTAGACGATACAGAACACAGGAAGAGATGGGAAAGATCAAAAACTTGTTGCAAGAGGCAAGAAGGTTAAATGATGAAAGAAATGAAGAACAAAAGAAAAATTTTCGTTACAGAGCTCTTCCAGACAAAGGGGAGATAAAGAAGATAATGACGGAAGATCAGGGGATGGGGCCTCATTAAGATTGTTATACACAAATGCTGATGGATTAGCTGGTAAGGCAGTAGAATTAAAAGATAGGATTCACAACAGTAAGGCAGATATAGTAGCAATTACAGAGACTAAGTTGAGTGAGGACATAAACAGTGTCACAGTTTTTCCTAAGGGCTTCAGAATACTAAGGGTTGAAAGATCTGAGAGGACTGGTGGAGGGATAGCACTGCTCATAAGTGAAAGGATTCAAGTTGAAGAAATAAACTTGGCTATAGAAAGTGAGTTCAAGGAATTTCTTGTTGCTCGCATAAATACTGGGTCAGAGAGCATTATAATAACTGTTGTATACAACCCACCAAGGAACCAAAATAGGCTTGAAGTTTATGAGGAAAGTCATATAGGTACTATTGAAGTCATAAACTCAGTTGTTAACATGGCACGGGGAAAAAATGTAGGATTTTGATTATGGGAGACTTTAATCATAAAGAGATAGATTGGATAAATCTTGACCCACACAGTGGTGAGGACTCATTCGGGGCAAGATTCCTAGCTTGCGTACAAGGGAATTTCCTACACCAACATGTAATGGAACCAAGAAGGGCCAGGGGTGGGGATGAGCCATCACTACTTGATCTAGTGTTCACAGATAATGTGTTGGATATTGAAAATATTGAGTATGAACCACCAATTGGAAAGAGTGACCACTGTGTGTTGTTGATGGAGTATATCATTGAAGATATTCTTCCTGAGAGTAGAGGCACTGAGAACATGAGGAGGAACTATCCGAAAGGAGATTACATCAAAATGAATGAGCTTTTTGCAGTTATTGACTGGAGAACCTTATTTTACAACAAATCTGTACAAGAAATGTATGACATCTTTTGTGAGAAATATGGGAAGATAGTAGATTGCTGCATACCTGTCACCAAAGTAGGTGTAATTCATGCCAGAGAGAAATGGTTTGATAATGGGTGTAAAAGAGCTAAGGAGTGGAGAGACAAATGCTGGAAAAGGTATAGGAGGAGAAAAAACATAAATGCCTGGCAAACCTACAAAAGAGCAAGAAATGACTACCTAAGTAAAAGGAGAGAGGCAGAGAGAGACTATGAGAGGGACATCACCAGGAAGGCTAAAGAAAATCCCAAGCTTTTCCACAGCTTTATCAGAGGAAAACTGAAGGTAAAAGAACAGGTTTTAAGGCTAAAGAGAGCGGATGGAAGCATCACTGAGACGGATGAAGAGATCTGCAAAGAATTGAACAAGGAGTTTCAGTCAGTATTTACAGTAGAAAATACCCCACCCCCTCAGATTGCAGTGATAGAAGCTCAAGGGCCGGTATTAGAGAACATCAACCTTACAGCCACAGAGGTATGCAAAGCGCTGATGGATTTAGATGTTCATAAAGCTACAGGTCCTGATGACATATCCCCTCATGTGCTTAAAAAATGAGCAAACACAATATCAGTGGCACTAAGTATCATATTTAAGGAGTCACTGGAGTCGGGGGAGATTCCAAGATGCTGGAAACAAGCAAATGTGATACCTATCTTCAAAAAGGGAAGGAGGGATACGGCTCTGAACTATAGACCAGTTTCCTTGACCAGCATAGTTTGCAAAGTTATGGAGAAACTACTAAGGAAACATATCTCTCTTCACTTGGAATCCTTCAACTTTTTGTCAGTGAGGCAACATGGCTTCAGAGAAGGTAGATCAACAGTAACAAACTTATTAGAATTTTATGATGAGGTAAGCCAAATCTTACAGGAAAGAGAGGGCTGGGCAGATTGCATATTCCTAGACTTCCAGAAAGCGTTTGACACTGTTCCACATGGGAGACTTATTAGGAAGCTGCAATCAATGGCTAGAATAGGTGGAAATGTCTTGGAATGGATAAAAACTTATTTAGAAGGAAGGGAACAGAGGGTTAGAGTAAGACACTCAGTGTCTGAATGGAGAAGAGTTAGTAGTGGAGTTCCACAGGGTTCAGTTTTAGGGCCACTTTTGTTCCTTGTATATGTAAATGACCTACCAGAGTGTGTAAATTCATTCATGAATATGTTTGCAGATGATGCAAAGATTATGAAGAAAGTAAAAAACGAGAACAATGGTAGAGAACTTCAGGAGGATCTAAATAATCTGCATGAGTGGTCAGAAAAGTGGCTAATGAAATTCAATACTTCAAAATGTAAGGTAATGAGAATGGGTACAAGTGCAAGAAGGCCCAAGCTTGACTACTCGGTGGCTGGAGTACAACTGCAAGAGACAGAAAATGAGAGAGATCTAGGAGTAAACATACTGGCAGATTTGTCTCCAGAAATACATATAAATGGCATAGTAAGGGCAGCATATGCATTCTTATCAAATGTAAGGGTAGCCTTCAGGCACATGGACAAGGAAATGTTCAGAAATATTTATGTAACCTATGTGAAGCCAAAACTCGAATATGCAGCCCCCTTTTGGAATCCGCACTTGAAAAAGCACATAGCTAAGCTTGAAAAAATTCAAAGACATGCCACGAAACTGGTGCCAGAAATACGCAATCTCAGTTATGATGAGAGGCTGAGGGAATTAGACTTACCATCACTCGAAGCTAGAAGTT
>JAXCGZ010017090.1:17500-22500 GCA_037179515.1 Halocaridina rubra | reverse complement strand
CCCTGTGAAACTCAACTACTAACTCTTCTCCATTCAGACACTGAGTGCTTTACTCTAACACTCTGATCCCATCCTTCTAAGTAAAGGCACGTCCACACGTGCTTTCGGACGTTTGCTGGCAACAAGTACTTAGCAAGCTTACTAACAAGCTCGTAATAAGCTTGTTAACAGTCGTGTCCACGAGAGGTTGGCATCACTAGCTGGCAGCATGTTAGCAGCATTGGTGTGGAGGAGGCTATGTGGTAGCTATCATGTTACCAGTATGGTGACCTCAGTAGTTTACATTATGCTGGCCACTAACCTGCCACTTGTGGACTTGCTGTTCACCTCAATTCTGCTACTAATATGCTGTCAACATGATCATTAACTTGTTCACGCACACCTGTCCACTCGGTGTTGCCAGCGTGAAATTTAACATGCTGCAAACCAGTTGCCAGTACATGTTCGAGGGCACGTGTGGTCACACCCTAAGTTTTTATCTATTCCAAGACATTTCCACCTATTCTCGCCATTGCTTGCAGCTTCTTAATAAGTCTCCCATGTGGGACCGTGTCAAATGCTTTCTGGAAGTCCATAAATATGCAATCTGCCCAGCCCTCTCTTGCCTGTAAGATTCGACTTACTTCATCATAAAATTCTAATAAGTTTGTTACTGTTGATATGTCTCCTCTGGAGCCATGTTGTCTCACTGACAAAAAGTTGAAGGATTCCAAGTGAAGAGAGATGTGTTTTCTTAGAAGTTTTTCCATAACTTAGGAAACTATGCTGGTCAAGGAAACAGATTTATAATTTAGAGCTGTATTCTCTCCTACCCTATTTGAAGATAGGTACCACATTCGCTTGTTTCCAACATTTTGGATTCTCCTTTGATTCTAGCGACTTATCAAATGTATGTGTGTGTGTGTGTGTGTGTGTGTGTGCGTGTGTGTGTGTTTGTGTGTGTGTGTGTGTGTGTGTGTGTTGTGTGTGTGTGTGTAAGAGTGTGCAATTCCCTATTTGTATTTGCAAGAAAGAACCCCATGCCCGTAGCTCCTCGTCTCCTGATCGGTTCCATTCTTGTAGTAAGTGATACTTATCATACTCGTCCTTAAAACTATGGCCTGAGTTAGCATTAACTACCTCCTCGATTAACGAGTTCCAATCATCCACTACTCTTACACTAAAAAAGTACTTCCTTACATTCTGCAAAGAAGTTTTCTCACGAAGCTTCAGACTATGACCTCTAGTTCTAGTGCCATCCATATCAAAATATCCATCCCTATCCATTTGTCACAACCGTGCAGAAATTTAAAAACCGTCACCAAATCCCCTTTCATTCTTCTAGCTTCTAGTGATGGTAAGTCTAATTCCTTCAACCTCTCCTCAAATGTGAGATTGCGTATTTCTGGCACCAGTCTCGGATGTGTGTGTGTGTGTGTGTGTGTGCGTATGTGTGTGTGTGTGTGTGTGTGTGATTACCTAATTGTGATTACCTAATTGTGTTTACGGGAAAGAGCCCAAAGCTCGTATCTTCCCGTCTCATGATCGGTTCCATTTTAGACTTAGTGATACTTATCATACCTGTCCTTAAAACTATGGATTGAGATAGCATTAACTACCTCCTCGCTTAGCCAATTCCAATTATCAACTACTCTTACCCTGAAAAAGTATTTCCTTACATCCTGCAAACAAGTTTTCTTACGAAGCTTCAAACTATGACCTCTAGTTCTAGAGCCAGCCATATCAAAATATCGATCCCTATCCACTCTATCATAACCATGAAGGAATTTAAAGACTGTCACCATATCCTCCCTCACTCTTCTAGCTTCGAGTGATGGTAAGTCTAATTCCCTCAGCCTCTCATCATAACTGAGATTGCGTATTTCTGGCACCAGTTTCGTGGCATGTCTTTGAACTTTTTCAAGCTTAGCTATGTGCTTTTTCAAGTGCGGATTCCAAAAGGGGGCTGCATATTCGAGTTTTGGCTTCACATAGGTTACATAAATATTTCTGAACATTTCCTTGTCCATGTGCCTGAAGGCTACCCTTACATTTGATAAGAATGCATATGCTGCCCTTACTATGCCATTTATATGTATTTCTGGAGACAAATCTGCCAGTATGTTTACTCCTAGATCTCTCTCATTTTCTGTCTCTTGAAGTTGTACTCCAGCCACCGAGTAGTCAAGCTTGGGCCTTCTTGCACTTGTACCCATTCTCATTACCTTACATTTTGAAGTATTGAATTTCATTAGCCACTTTTCTGACCACTCATGCAGATTATTTAGATCCTCCTGAAGTTCTCTACCATTGTTCTCGTTTTTTACTTTCTTCACAATCTTTGCATCATCTGCAAACATATTCATGAATGAATTTACAGACTCTGGTAGGTCATTTACATATACAAGGAACAAAAGTGGCCCTAAAACTGAACCCTGTGGAACTCCACTACTAACTCTTCTCCATTCAGACACTGAGTGTCTTACTCTAACCCTCTGTTCCCTTCCTTCTAAGTAAGTTTTTATCCATTCCAAAAGATTTCCACCTATTCTAGCCATTGATTGCAGCTTCCTAATAAGTCTCCCATGTGGAACAGTGTCAAATGCTTTCTGGAAGTCTAGGAATATGCAATCTGCCCAGCCCTCTCTTTCCTGTAAGATTTGGCTTACCTCATCATAAAATTCTAATAAGTTTGTCACTGTTGATCTACCTTCTCTGAAGCCATGTTGCCTCACTGACAAAAAGTTGAAGGATTCCAAGTGAAGAGAGATATGTTTCATTAGTAGTTTCTCCATAACTTTGCAAACTATGCTGGTCAAGGAAACTGGTCTATAGTTCAGAGCCGTATGCCTCCTTCCCTTTTTGAAGATAGGTATCACATTTGCTTGATTCCAGCATCTTGGAATCTCCCCCGACTCCAGTGACTTTTTAAATATGATACTTAGTGCCACTGATATTGTGTTTGCGCATTTTTTAAGCACATGAGGGGATATGTCATCAGGACCTGTAGCTTTATGAACATCTAAATCCATCAGCGCTTTGCATACCTCTGTGGCTGTAAGGTTGATGTTCTCTAATGCCGGCCCTTGAGCTTCTATCACTGCAATCTGAGGGGGTGGGGTATTTTCTACTGTAAAAACTGACTGAAACTCCTTGTTCAATTCTTTGCAGATCTCTTCATCCGCCTCAGTGATGCTTCCATTCGCTCTCTTTAGCCTTAAAACCTGTTCTTTTACCTTCAGTTTTCCTCTGATAAAGCTGTGGAAAAGCTTGGGATTTTCTTTAGCCTTCCTGGTGATGTCCCTCTCATAGTCTCTCTCTGCCTCTCTCCTTTTACTTAGGTAGTCATTTCTTGCTCTTTTGTAGGTTTGCCAGGCATTAATGTTTTTTCTCCTCCTATACCTTTTCCAGCATTTGTCTCTCCACTCCTTAGCTCTTTTACACCCATTATCAAACCATTTCTCTCTGGCATGAATTACACCTACTTTGGTGACAGGTATGCAGCAATCTACTATCTTCCCATATTTCTCACAAAAGATGTCATACATTTCTTGTACAGATTTGTTGTAAAATAAGGTTCTCCAGTCAATAACTGCAAAAAGCTCATTCATTTTGATGTAATCTCCTTTCGGATAGTTCCTCTTCATGTTCTCAGTGCCTCTACTCTCAGGAAGAATATCTTCAATGATATACTCCATCAACAACACACAGTGGTCACTCTTTCCAATTGGTGGTTCATACTCAATATTTTCAATATCCAACACATTATCTGTGAACACTAGATCAAGTAGTGATGGCTCATCCCCACCCCTGGCCCTTGTTGGTTCCAATACATGTTGGTGTAGGAAATTCCCTTGTACGCAATCTAGGAATCTTGCCCCGAATGAGTCCTCACCACTGTGTGGGTCAAGATTTATCCAATCTATCTCTTTATGATTAAAGTCTCCCATAATCAGAATCCTACATTTTTTTTCCCGTGCCATGTTAACAACTGAGTTTATGACTTCAATAGTACCTATATGACTTTCCTCATAAACTTCAAGCCTATTTTGGTTCCTTGGTGGGTTGTATACAACAGTTATTATAATGTTCTCTGACCCAGTATTTATGCGAGCAACAAGAAATTCCTTGAACTCACTTTCTATAGCCAAGTTTATTTCTTCAACTTGAATCCTTTCACTTATGAGCAGTGCTATCCCTCCACCAGTCCTCTCAGATCTTTCAACCCTTAGTATTCTGAAGCCCTTAGGAAAAACTGTGACACTGTTTATGTCCTCAATCAATTTAGTCTCTGTAATTGCTACTATATCTGCCTTACTGTTGTGAATCCTATCTTTTAATTCTACTGCCTTACCAGCTAATCCATCAGCATTTGTGTATAACAATCTTAATGAGGCCCCATCCCCTGATCATCTGTCATTATCTTCTTTATCTCCCCTTTGTCTGGAAGAACTCTGTAATGAAAATTTTCTTTTGTTCTTCATTTCTTTCATCATTTAACCTTCTTGCCTCTTGCAACAAGTTTTTTATCTTTCCCATCTCTTCTTGTGTTCTGTATCGTCTAATGAACACTTCTTTGAATTCTTGAAGGTCTTTTAGACTTTTTTTCTCCAGAATATTTCCCTACATGTTTCCCCTCTCTCAAAGGCTACTTTTGTTGGTCTCGGCTTTCCTTCCCTCGAATATTTACCTAGTTGGTGTATGTTTACAATATCCTCAGGACCACAAACTACTCCAAGCTTTCTTATCAGGTCTACAACCCTAGCTTTATTTTCTTCAAGTCTCCCCTGCCATGTTGGCTCCTGGGATTCACTTATGCCTGAGATTACCACTGTCTTCTCCTTATCAAGTGCCTGATGGTGGCTGGAGTACAACTTCAAGAGACAGAAAATGAGAGAGATCTAGGAGTAAACATACTGGCAAAAATACATATAAATGGCATAGTAAGGGCAGCATATGCATTCTTATCAAATGTAAGGGTAGCCTTCAGGCACATGGACAAGGAAATGTTCAAAAATATT
>JAXCGZ010017090.1:0-12500 GCA_037179515.1 Halocaridina rubra | reverse complement strand
CAGTATGTTTACTCCTAGATCTCTCTCATTTTCTGTCTCTTGAAGTTGTACTCCAGCCACCGAGTAGTCAAGCTTGGGCCTTCTTGCACTTGTACCCATTCTCATTACCTTACATTTTGAAGTATTGAATTTCATTAGCCACTTTCTTGACCACTCATGCAGATTATTTAGATCCTCCTGAAGTTCTCTACCATTGTTCTCGTTTTTTACTTTCTTCACAATCTTTGCATCATCTGCAAACATATTCATGAATTAATTTACAGACTCTGGTAGGTCATTTACATATACAAGGAACAAAAGTGGCCCTAAAACTAAACCCTGTGGAACTCCACTACTAACTCTTCTCCATTCAGACACTGAGTGTCTTACTCTAACCCTCTGTTCCCTTCCTTCTAAGTAAGCTTTTATCCATTCCAAAACATTTCCACCTATTCTAGCCATTGATTGCAGCTTCCTAATAAGTCTCCCATGTGGAACAGTGTCAAATGCTTTCTGGAAGTCTAGGAATATGCAATCTGCCCAGCCCTCTCTTTCCTGTAAGATTTGGCTTACCTCATCATAAAATTCTAATAAGTTTGTTACTGTTGATCTACCTTCTCTGAAGCCATGTTGCCTCACTGACAAAAAGTTGAAGGATTCCAAGTGAAGAGAGATATGTTTCCTTAGTAGTTTCTCCATAACTTTGCAAACTATGCTGGTCAAGGAAACTGGTCTATAGTTCAGAGCCGTATCTCTCCTTCCCTTTTTGAAGATAAGTATCACATTTGCTTGTTTCCAGCATCTTGGAATCTCCCCCGACTCCAGTGACTCCTTAAACATGATACTTAGTGCCACTGATATTGTGTTTGCTCATTTTTTAAGCACATGAGGGGATATGTCATCAGGACCTGTAGCTTTATGAACATCTAAATCCATCAGCGCTTTGCATACCTCTGTGGCTGTAAGGTTGATGTTCTCTAATACCGGCCCTTGAGCTTCTATCACTGCAATCTGAGGTGGTGGGGTATTTTCTACTGTAAATACTGATTGAAACTCCTTGTTCAATTCTTTGCAGATCTCTTCATCCGTCTCAGTGATGCTTCCATTTGCTCTCTTTAGCCTTAAAACCTGTTCTTTTACCTTCAGTTTTCCTCTGATAAAGCTGTGGAAAAGCTTGGGATTTTCTTTAGCCTTCCTGGTGATGTCCCTCTCATAGTCTCTCTCTGCCTCTCTCCTTTTACTTAGGTAGTCATTTCTTGCTCTTTTGTAGGTTTGCCAGGCATTTATGTTTTTTCTCCTCCTATACCTTTTCCAGCATTTGTCTCTCCACTCCTTAGCTCTTTTACACCCATTATCGAACCATTTCTCTCTGGCATGAATTACACCTACTTTGGTGACAGGTATGCAGCAATCTACTATCTTCCCATATTTCTCACAAAAGATGTCATACATTTCTTGTACAGATTTGTTGTAAAATAAGGTTCTCCAGTCAATAACTGCAAAAAGCTCATTCATTTTGATATAATCTCCTTTCGGATAGTTCCTCCTCATGTCCTCAGTGCTTCTACTCTCAGGAAGAATATCTTCAATGATATACTCCATCAACAACACACAGTGGTCACTCTTTCCAATTGGTGGTTCATACTCAATATTTTCAATATCCAACACATTATCTGTAGACACTAGATCAAGTAGTGATGGCTCATCCCCACCCCTGGCCCTTGTTGGTTCCATTACATGTTGGTGTAGGAAATTCCCTTGTACGCAATCTAGGAATCTTGCCCCGAATGAGTCCTCACCACTGTGTGGGTCAAGATTTATCCAATCTATCTCTTTATGATTAAAGTCTCCCATAATCAAAATCCTACATTTTTTCCCCGTGCCATGTTAACAACTGAGTTTATGACTTCAATAGTACCTATATGACTTTCCTCATAAACTTCAAGCCTATTTTGGTTCCTTGGTGGGTTGTATACAACAGTTATTAAAATGCTCTCTGACCCAGTATTTATGCGAGCAACAAGAAATTCCTTGAACTCACTTTCTATAGCCAAGTTTATTTCTTCGACTTGAATCCTTTCACTTATGAGCAGTGCTATCCCTCCACCAGTCCTCTCAGTTCTTTCAACCCTTAGTATTCTGAAGCCCTTAGGAAAAACTGTGACACTGTTTATGTCCTCACTCAATTTAGTCTCTGTAATTGCTACTATATCTGCCTTAATGTTGTGAATCCTATCTTTTAATTCTACTGCCTTACCAGCTAATCCATCAGCATTTGTGTATAACAATCTTAATGAGGCCCCATCCCCTGATCATCTGTCATTATCTTCTTTATCTCCCCTTTGTCTGGAAGAACTCTGTAATGAAAATTTTTCTTTTGTTCTTCATTTCTTTCATCATTTAACCTTCTTGCCTCTTGCAACAAGTTTTTTATCTTTCCCATCTCTTCCTGTGTTCTGTATCGTCTAATGAACACTTCTTTGAATTCTTGAAGGTCTTTTAGACTTTTTTTTCTCCACAATATTTCCCTACATGTTTCCCCTCTCTCAAAGGCTACTTTTGTTGGTCTCGGCTTTCCTTCCCTCGAATATTTACCTAGTTGGTGTATGTTTACAATATCCTCAGGACCACAAACTACTCCAAGCTTTCTTATCAGGTCTACATCCCTAGCTTTATTTTCTTCAAGTCTCCCCTGCCATGTTGGCTCCTGGGATTCACTTATGCCTGAGATTACCACTGTCTTCTCCTTATCAAGTGCCTGATGGTTGCTGGAGTACAACTTCAAGAGACAGAAAATGAGAGAGATCTAGGAGTAAACATACTGGCAAAAATACATATAAATGGCATAGTAAGGGCAGCATATGCATTCTTATCAAATGTAAGGGTAGCCTTCAGGCACATGGACAAGGAAATGTTCAAAAATATTTATGTAACCTATGTGAGGCCAAAACTCGAATATGCAGCCCCCTTTTGGAATCCGCACTTAAAAAAGCACATAACTAAGCTTGAAAAAGTTCAAAGACATGCCACGAAACTGGTGCCAGAAATACGCAATCTCAGTTATGATGAGAGGCTGAGGGAATTAGACTTACCATCACTCGAAGCTAGAAGAGTGAGGGGGGATATGGTGACAGTCTTTAAATTCCGTCATGGTTATGATAGAGTGGATAGGGATCGATATTTTGATATGGCTGGCTCTAGAACTAGAGGTCACAGTTTGAAGCTTCGTAAGAAAACTTCTTCGCAGGATGTAAGGAAATACTTTTTCAGTGTAAGAGTAGTTGATAATTGGAATTGGCTAAGCGAGGAGGTAGTTAATGCTGTCTCAATCCATAGTTTTAAGGACAGGTATGATAAGTATCACTAAGTATAAAATGGAACCGATGAGGAGACGGGAAGATACGAGCTTTGGGCTCTTTCCCGTAAACACAATTAGGTAATCACAATTAGGTAATCACAACGTCTTTCATTCTTTCGATTACTGTCTCTTTATAGTCAACTGTTTGTATATTTTCCAGTGCCACCACCTTTACAGCCTCATTTACTGCCACATTCCCCTTTAGTGCATCAGCAAAGGAAGTTTTCATGGCATCATTTTCCATATTCAGCTCCTGGAACTCTTTTCTGAACTGTTCAATGTTTTCCTTAATCTGGACATTCCAAGCAGCAATCTCGCCTCTCTCAGAAGAGAGCAGTGAACTAACATCTAATTCCTTTAGGTTGTCATTCAGCTGTTTGTTTTTATCTTCTTGTTTAGAAAGTCTAGATTCTAGTTGACTCTTTTCCCCTTCCAGCTTTTTTATTCTTTTTTCTAGTTCCTTTCTCTCCTGCCCTTGTGCTTTATTTGCTTCCTCCAAAGATCTTATTTGCTCTCTAAGTGTTTCATTCTCTTTCATTTCTCCATCCATATTCCGAATTTTATCATCAAGGCTTATAACCATTGCCTCTAAATTCTTGATTTTCTGTTTAAGTCCCCTAATGGCTACCCCTCCCACCGACCCATGGATGGGAGAGGTTTGGGACAGAGATGGCGTCATTTTTATGTTCTCCCTCTCACAGAATATAGAAAGAAGACGAGAAAGAGGAAAAAAAAAGAGAAAAACTTTTAATTAAGCTTCACACAGAATTTTTATATCCCCATATAACTGCTATTTAGTGACTCAGTTTATCTCTTTTCTGGTAACACACATCTTAACTTCAAAACTTGACCATGGTAATTTAAGGATAAAAAGAGAAAGAAAAACAAAAGTCAAACCTGAAGGAAAATTCGAATTTGTGTCTGAGGTGGCACCCACCTGTTTCTGCTATATATTCTTCCTAACTGATTAACTCACTTGCTAACCAAGATATGTTATCACAGGATTAGACTTTACATTTAGCTCAATATATATACAAAATAAAAAAAAATAGTAAAAGAGAAAGCTAAAAGAAAAGCAAAAAATGAAGAAAATAAGACAGCTGTATTACTTGGCAACTTAACTCAGTACTGTTGACAGGTGGATATTTTTTTTTTTAATTATTCAATTATTTCGTGTATCAAACTAACTAACAAGTTAATATATATGGGAAGGATACTGATTTTAACAATATATAGAGCCACAGGATCAGGTAAACGGCTTAAGAGCTCTCCCCAGTTTACACAAAAAATTAGGTAATGTGATGTGATGGCTTCACCTCTGGCAACTCTTCTAAATTTCCTTCAAGGCAGAACTGGACGGCAGCTTCTCTCTCCCCTCACGAAAATGTTCTCATTTTTTTTCCTTTAATATTTTGTGTGTGTGTGTGTGTGTGTGTGTGTGTGTGTGTGTGTGTGTGTGTGTGTGTGTGTGTGTGTGTGTGTGTGTGTGTGTGTGTGTGTGTGTGTGTGTGTGTGTGTGTGTGTGTGTGTGTGTATAGACAGATATATAGAAAGAGTAAACACATGCGAGTAGAGTCAATTTATTTCTGACTCTTTCTGGCAGTATCTCGCTTCCTGTAAGTTACCCAAATGAGGTTATTTTGTCTTGTTTTTCTTGCCTCCAAGTATATAACATCTCTGTGGATATTATCTGGTCAACACACATAAGACTGGTTCTCTCATTAGCAAAATTTGACATCATATACTTTTGCATAGACTTTTCTCCTATGCTAGTTCATGCTGATGTCAGCATTGCCGTTACCAAAACTCATGAGAGAATGGATTTTTAGAACAAATTTATTCAGTTGAAAGTACTGTTCTTTCAGTTAGAGCCATACATTAATTTTACACCACATTCCCCAATATTTCCTCTACATTCACGACTTTAACAAAATATGTTGACTATTTGTTTTTCTCATTCAGTAATTTTCAATAAACAATTAAAAGCCTCATCCAAACATAATTCTCTAATAATAATAATAATGATAATAATATTACTACTATTAATGTTACTATAGCTACTACTAATAATAATACACCAATTTCTAGATGGTATGATAATAATTTTTTACCTTGATGGCTCTAAATTCACTCTACTATCCAGCAAACTGAAAACTAGCGCGACATGTACCTATAAGAAAACAAAACAAAACATGGTTTTAGCAAATGCATGCTTACCTTGACCCCATACCATTTTATCTGTTGCTCCACAATGGACCTTGGAAGACGTTGTCCAGTAGTTAACAAAGCTTGGAATTCAAAATCGCCATCTGCAGAAAAGGTTACTAGGAAGAAAGTAAAAAAGATATGACGAATCGAGTTCGTTCTATTATTATTAGTAATCTATGGTGTAGTCCTCCACTCTTGACTCTCTCTTTTATAGGAGTTTCTTATATATATATATATATATATATATATATATATATATATATATATATATATATATATATATATATATATATATATATATATATATATATATATATATATATATATATATATATATATATATATATATGTATATATATATATATATATATATATATATATATATATATATATATATATATATATATATATATGTGTGTGTGTGTGTGTGTGTGTGTGTGTGTGTGTGTGTGTATGTGTGTGTGCATATATATATATATATATATATATATATATATATATATATATATATATATATATATATATATATATATATATATATATATATATATATATATATATATATATATATATATATATATATATATATATATATATATATATATATATATATATATATATATATATATAGATATATATAGATATATATATATATATATATATATATATATATATATATATATATATATATATATATATATATATATATAAATATATATATATATATATATATATATATATATATATATATATATATATATATATATATATATATATATATATATATATATCTATATATATATATATATATATATATATATATATATATATATATATATGTTCCGGTTTTACGTCACGGACTAACTTTTCTACTAAGGCCTAGGACGATTGCCTTCTTGCGAAGGACTTGTTTTGGCAGATGTAATCGTTACCCTGAGTGTATGCCCTTACTAACCTCAGTCCTTGACGCGGCGCGAGCCCTCGACCTGCCACCTCAAAGTGGCGGACGCTACCACTTTCCCACGGAGACTACTTATATTCATATATATATATATATATATATATATATATATATATATATATATATATATATATATATATATATATATATATATATATAAATATATATATATATATATATATATATATATATATATATATATATATATATATATATATATATATATATATATATATATATATACATACACACACACACACACACACGCACACACACACACACACACACACACACACACACATATATATATATATATATATATATATATATATATATATATATATATATATATATATATATATATATATATATATATATATATATATATATATATATATATATTTATATATATATATATATATATATATATATATATATATATATATATATATATATATATATATATATATACATATATATATATATATATATATATATATATATATATATATATATATATATATATATGTGTGTGTGTGTGTGTGTGTGTGTGTGTGTGTGTGATTACCTAATTGTGATTACCTAATTGTGTTTACGGGAAAGAGCCCAAAGCTCGTATCTTCCCGTCTCCTCATCGGTTCCATTTTATACTTAGTGATACTTATCATACCTGTCCTTAAAACTATGGATTGAGATAGCATTAACTACCTCCTCGCTTAGCCAATTCCAATTATCAACTACTCTTACACTGAAAATGTATTTCCTTACATCCTGCAAACAAGTTTTCTTACGAAGCTTCAAACTATGACCTCTAGTTCTAGAGCCAGCCATATCAAAATATCGATCCCTATCCACTCTATCATAACCATGAAGGAATTTAAAGACTGTCACCATATCCCCCCTCACTCTTCTAGCTTCGAGTGATGGTAAGTCTAATTCCCTCAGCCTCTCATCATAACTGAGATTGCGTATTTCTGGCACCAGTTTCGTGGCATGTCTTTGAACTTTTTCAAGCGTAGTTATGTGCTTTTTCAAGTGCGGATTCCAAAAGGGTTCTGCATATTCGAGT
Source organism: Halocaridina rubra (assembly GCA_037179515.1). Taxonomy (NCBI): domain Eukaryota; kingdom Metazoa; phylum Arthropoda; class Malacostraca; order Decapoda; family Atyidae; genus Halocaridina; species Halocaridina rubra. The sequence continues at coordinate 4,925 of JAXCGZ010017090.1, read as the reverse complement.
TTTGGCCTCACATAGGTTACATAAATATTTCTGAACATTTCCTTGTCTATGTGCCTGAAGGCTACCCTTACTTTTGATAAGAATGCATATGCTGCCCTTACTATGCCATTTATATGTATTTCTGGAGACAAATCTGCCAGTATGTTTACTCCTAGATCTCTCTCATTTTCTGTCTCTTGAAGTTGTACTCCAGCCACCGAGTAGTCAAGCTTGGGCCTTCTTGCACTTGTACCCATTCTCATTACCTTACATTTTGAAGTATTGAATTTCATTAGCCACTTTCTCTGACCACTCATACAGATTATTTAGATCCTCCTGAAGTTCTCTACCATTGTTCTCGTTTTTTACTTTCTTCACAATCTTTGCATCATCTGCAAACATATTCATTAATTAATTTACACACTCTGGTAGGTCATTTACATATACAAGGAACAAAAGTGGCCCTAAAACTGAACCCTGTGGAACTCCACTACTAACTCTTCTCCATTCAGACACTGAGTGTCTTACTCTAACCCTCTGTTCCCTTCCTTCTAAGTAAGCTTTTATCCATTCCAAAACATTTCCACCTATTCTAGCCATTGATTGCAGCTTCCTAATAAGTCTCCCATGTGGAACAGTGTCAAATGCTTTCTGGAAGTCTAGGAATATGCAATCTGCCCAGCCCTCTCTTTCCTGTAAGATTTGGCTTACCTCATCATAAAATTCTAATAAGTTTGTTACTGTTGATCTACCTTCTCTGAAGCCATGTTGCCTCACTGACAAAAAGTTGAAGGATTCCAAGTGAAGAGAGATATGTTTCCTTAGTAGTTTCTCCATAACTTTGCAAACTATGCTGGTCAAGGAAACTGGTCTATAGTTCAGAGCCGTATCCCTCCTTCCCTTTTTGAAGATAAGTATCACATTTGCTTGTTTCCAGCATCTTGGAATCTCCCCCGACTCCAGTGACTCCTTAAATATGATACTTAGTGCCACTGATATTGTGTTTGCGCATTTTTTAAGCACATGAGGGGATATGTCATCAGGACCTGTAGCTTTATGAACATCTAAATCCATCAGCGCTTTGCATACCTCTGTGGCTGTAAGGTTGATGTTCTCTAATACCGGCCCTTGAGCTTCTATCACTGCAATCTGAGGGGGTGGGGTATTTTCTACTGTAAATACTGATTGAAACTCCTTGTTCAATTCTTTGCAGATCTCTTCATCCGTCTCAGTGATGCTTCCATCCGCTCTCTTTAGCCTTAAAACCTGTTCTTTTACCTTCAGTTTTCCTCTGATAAAGCTGTGGAAAAGCTTGGGATTTTCTTTAGCCTTCCTGGTGATGTCCCTCTCATAGTCTCTCTCTGCCTCTCTCCTTTTACTTAGGTAGTCATTTCTTGCTCTTTTGTAGGTTTGCCAGGCATTTATGTTTTTTCTCCTCCTATACCTTTTCCAGCATTTGTCTCTCCACTCCTTAGCTCTTTTACACCCATTATCGAACCATTTCTCTCTGGCATGAATTACACCTACTTTGGTGACAGGTATGCAGCAATCTACTATCTTCCCATATTTCTCACAAAAGATGTCATACATTTCTTGTACAGATTTGTTGTAAAATAAGGTTCTCCAGTCAATAACTGCAAAAAGCTCATTCATTTTGATGTAATCTCCTTTCGGATAGTTCCTCCTCATGTCCTCAGTGCTTCTACTCTCAGGAAGAATATCTTCAATGATATACTCCATCAACAACACACAGTGGTCACTCTTTCCAATTGGTGGTTCATACTCAATTTTTTCAGTGTGTGATTACCTAATTGTGATTACCTAATTGTGTTTACGGGAAAGAGCCCAAAGCTCGTATCTTCCCGTCTCCTGATCGGTTCCATTTTAGACTTAGTGATACTTATCATACCTGTCCTTAAAACTATGGATTGAGATAGCATTAACTACCTCCTCGCTTAGCCAATTCCAATTATCAACTACTCTTACACTGAAAAAGTATTTCCTTACATCCTGCAAACAAGTTTTCTTACGAAGCTTCAAACTATGACCTCTAGTTCTAGAGCCAGCCATATCGAAATATCGATCCCTATCCACTCTATCATAACCATGAAGGAATTTAAAGACTGTCACCATATCCCCCCTTACTCTTCTAGCTTCGAGTGATGGTAAGTCTAATTCCCTCAGCCTCTCATCATAACTGAGATTGCGTATTTCTGGCACCAGTTTCGTGGCATGTCTTTGAACTTTTTCAAGCTTAGCTATGTGCTTTTTCAAGTGCGGATTCCAAAAGGGGGCTGCATATTCGAGTTTTGGCCTCACATAGGTTACATAAATATTTCTGAACATTTCCTTGTCCATGTGCCTGAAGGCTACCCTTACATTTGATAAGAATGCATATGCTGCCCTTACTATGCCATTTATATGTATTTCTGGAGACAAATCTGCCAGTATGTTTACTCCTAGGTCTCTCTCATTTTCTGTCTCTTGAAGTTGTACTCCAGCCACCGAGTAGTCAAGCTTGGGCCTTCTTGCACTTGTATCCATTCTCATTACCTTACATTTTGAAGTATTGAATTTCATTAGCCACTTTTCTGACCACTCATGCAGATTATTTAGATCCTCCTGAAGTTCTCTACCATTGTTCTCGTTTTTTACTTTCTTCACAATCTTTGCATCATCTGCAAACATATTCATGAATGAATTTACAGACTCTGGTAGGTCATTTACATATACAAGGAACAAAAGTGGCCCTAAAACTGAACCCTGTGGAACTCCACTACTAACTCTTCTCCATTCAGACACTGAGTGTCTTACTCTAACCCTCTGTTCCCTTCCTTCTAAGTAAGTTTTTATCCATTCCAAAACATTTCCACCTATTCTAGCCATTGAGTGCAGCTTCCTAATAAGTCTCCCATGTGGAACAGTGTCAAACGCTTTCTGGAAGTCTAGGAATATGCAATCTGCCCAGCCCTCTCTTTCCTGTAAGATTTGGCTTACCTCATCATAAAATTCTAATAAGTTTGTTACTGTTGATCTACCTTCTCTGAAGCCATGTTGCCTCACTGACAAAAAGTTGAAGGATTCCAAGTGAAGAGAGATATGTTTCCTTAGTAGTTTCTCCATAACTTTGCAAACTATGCTGGTCAAGGAAACTGGTCTATAGTTCAGAGCCGTATCCCTCCTTCCCTTTTTGAAGATAGGTATCACATTTGCTTGTTTCCAGCATCTTGGAATCTCCCCCGACTCCAGTGACTCCTTAAATATGATACTTAGTGCCACTGATATTGTGTTTGCGCATTTTTTAAGCACATGAGGGGATATGTCATCAGGACCTGTAGCTTTATGAACATCTAAATCCATCAGCGCTTTGCATACCTCTGTGGCTGTAAGGTTGATGTTCTCTAATACCGGCCCTTGAGCTTCTATCACTGCAATCTGAGGGGGTGGGGTATTTTCTACTGTAAATACTGACTGAAACTCCTTGTTCAATTCTTTGCAGATCTCTTCATCCGTCTCAGTGATGCTTCCATCCGCTCTCTTTAGCCTTAAAACCTGTTCTTTTACCTTCAGTTTTCCTCTGATAAAGCTGTGGAAAAGCTTGGGATTTTCTTTAGCCTTCCTGGTGATGTCCCTCTCATAATCTCTCTCTGCCTCTCTCCTTTTACTTAGGTAGTCATTTCTTGCTCTTTTGTAGGTTTGCCAGGCATTTATGTTTTTTCTCCTCCTATACCTTTTCCAGCATTTGTCTCTCCACTCCTTAGCTCTTTTACACCCATTATCGAACCATTTCTCTCTGGCATGAATTACACCTACTTTGGTGACAGGTATGCAGCAATCTACTATCTTCCCATATTTCTCACAAAAGATGTCATACATTTCTTGTACAGATTTGTTGTAAAATAAGGTTCTCCAGTCAATAACTGCAAAAAGCTCATTCATTTTGATGTAATCTCCTTTCGGATAGTTCCTCCTCATGTCCTCAGTGCCTCTACTCTCAGGAAGAATATCTTCAATGATATACTCCATCAACAACACACAGTGGTCACTCTTTCCAATTGGTGGTTCATACTCAATATTTTCAATATCCAACACATTATCTGTGAACACTAGATCAAGTAGTGATGGCTCATCCCCACCCCTGGCCCTTGTTGGTTCCATTACATGTTGGTGTAGGAAATTCCCTTGTACGCAATCTAGGAATCTTGCCCCGAATGAGTCCTCACCACTGTGTGGGTCAAGATTTATCCAATCTATCTCTTTATGATTAAAGTCTCCCATAATCAAAATCCTACATTTTTTCTCCCGTGCCATGTTAACAACTGAGTTTATGACTTCAATAGTACCTATATGACTTTCCTCATAAATTTCAAGCCTATTTTGGTTCCTTGGTGGGTTGTATACAACAGTTATTATAATGCTCTCTGACCCAGTATTTATGCGAGCAACAAGAAATTCCCTGAACTCACTTTCTATAGCCAAGTTTATTTCTTCAACTTGAATCCTCTCACTTATGAGCAGTGCTATCCCTCCACCAGTCCTCTCAGATCTTTCAACCCTTAGTATTCTGAAGCCCTTAGGAAAAACTGTGACACTGTTTATGTCCTCACTCAACTTAGTCTCTGTAATTGCTACTATATCTGCCTTACTGTTGTGAATCCTATCTTTTAATTCTACTGCCTTACCAGCTAATCCATCAGCATTTGTGTATAACAATCTTAATGAGGCCCCATCCCCTGATCTTCTGTCATTATCTTCTTTATCTCCCCTTTGTCTGGAAGTACTCTGTAACGAAAATTTTTCTTCTCTTCTTCATTTCTTTCATCATTTAACCTTCTTGCCTCTTGCAACAAGTTTTTGATCTTTCCCATCTCTTCCTGTGTTCTGTATCGTCTAATGAACACTTCTTTGCATTCTTGAAGGTCTTTTAGACTTTTCTTTCTCAACAA
>JAXCGZ010017089.1:132500-140000 GCA_037179515.1 Halocaridina rubra | reverse complement strand
AAGCAGCACAAAGCAGGTCCAATTATCGGGATCCTCAAAACAGAGATGCAGTCAAATGAGTTCTTGAAATTTCCAATGCAGAAGAGCAGCATTTGGTCTGGCACTGGTCTTGTTATGCTTCTTTTACTAGCAAGAACCACACATATATAGGCTACAGTCTGATCAATAGCAGAGAGCACCAACTGCTACCAACACAGATGCAGGGCCAAGTAGACCATCATCAACACTCAGAAGCTTTTCAGTGGCTATTAAATGCATGAATGTTGTGCCAAGATATGACTTCAAAAGTCAAGATCTTGTCTGTACCCACGATGAATAGAACTAACTGGATTCTGGAAGCCATAAAATATGACCAACGCTTTTCTGTGGACCTTGCTGGGATCAGCGACCTCATAGCTGCCGAAGCAAAATACCACAATCTCTGTTACGAGCAGTTTCTTTGTAAGCCTTCCAAACACGAGAAAGTGCACACACTACAGATCTAGTCATGGAATGGTTGATTAATGAAACAGCAACAGTGGCAACAAAGACACACACCTACCAGCTATCCGAGGTATTGTAGAGGTATTTGATTTGGCAGAAAATACAAAGATAGCCATACGCTCATCTTACATCAGGTGACGGTGTACGTTTAAAGAGAAACTAGAACAACGCCTGCATAAGGTATATGAACTGATAACACTAGAAGCATGAGAGACATTACTTGTACCAGTTGGATTTGGACATGTCCCTTTCTCAACATTACTCTCTGAAAAGGGGGAACCAACACTGATGCCAACATATCATGTTCAAGAATGATTTATAGAGATGATTCTTGTGGCTTTGAGACTGAGAGGTGATATACTGGTACATTCCATGTACAAAGGATTTGTTGTCAATGAAGATGAAATGATATCCTGCATCCCAAATAGCCTTTTTAAATTCCTTCGGTTGATGTTTGGTGGGCAGAGTCTTTTGGAAGCAGATCCAGATGGCATAGCAGACGATATAAAACAGGTTGACAATCAAGTAAGAGTTCTTAGTATTGCACGAGACTTGGTTTACAACATCACTGGAGGTAAGCAATGGACTCCTAAATATCTTTAGCTTGCCAGCACTTTGCACCAGGCTACAAGGTCTAAAGAACTTGAACTATTTCACAAAGCTCTGCACTTTAAAGTTACACAAACCTACTGCAGCTTGACACATCCCTGGCTGAGAGTACACTGAAAACAATGGATGTAGAAACAGGAGCAGTGATTCCACCAAACTCTGTATCATACAGATTTGTGTATTTCACATGTGACAACATTGACATCAACGACAACAGTGTAATGGTAAAAACAGTTTCCATGCCACACAGATAGCTGGGTGGCAAAGAGGTCCCAAAGCAGACATAGGACTGAAGGACCTTCGAACTTCCCCAATCACAAGTGTGAGAGTTCCCGAAGTCTTGGTGACAGGAAGACTAGAATCTAGAGCAATTGAGGGCATCAACAAAGAATGGTACAGTGAATCAAATGATGACAATCCATCAGCAGCTCAAGCCAAGGACATGGCCTTTTTCCTGAAATGGCAAGATGTGGACATCAAGACAGGTTGAACACATTTTAACCAAAGCAACTGTAGTGCCAGTCCTAAAATGACAAGTGTTGGTTACATACAAATTGTCCAGGCAAAGCCAATGAGCTGGACACTCTCCATACAGTGGTTCGGAGATGCAAACACATTGCAACACAACTTGGACAACATCATGTCGTACTTACAGAATGTAAACTGATGGAGCTCAAGTGGGCAAAGGACGAATACCAGGACTTCCTGATTGTCAGAATGGGCGGGTTGCACATCGCTGAACTTTATGAAGGTCATTGGGAAACAAGTTCAATCATCTTGTCTACTGGAGGCTTGGGTTGAAGCAAAATCCTTGGTCATGGTACAGCAGAATAAGTCCTCACGGGCATAGGCAAGTCATACCACAAAGCAGTGCAAGCACATAAGCTAACCATCCAGGCCATATGGAGAATGCTGATGACAAAACTCCTGACCTTCATCCAAAACGAAGCACATAGGCTGAGGGCTGAAACAGAGGCAAAAGCAAACAGCGAAGACAATGAAGAACTGTTATAGCTGTTGACCAGCAATAAATTCAGGAAGAGAAACTCACACTGTACTAACATTTCTCAACGCAGAAATAAGTATTTCCCAGCACCTTCATCAACAATGTAAGTTTTTAAGCAGGGATATTTCTTCAGCCTTTGATAAAGTGTTGAGGGATGGCCATATATATAAAATTGCATCACTATGATTACCTGCTTTAGCCACCAAAATTCTAGCTGATTTTATTACTGACATTACAGCCAAGATAAAAATCAATGATATACTCTGCCCACAATGTGATCTTAGGGTGGGAATGCCCCAGGGATTGAATATCAGTCCATCACCTTTTGCCCTTAATACGAGAGATATACCAGAACCCAAACTTGGTTGTTACAATATTATATTTCAGATGATAAGGCTCAAATTATAACAGAAACCAATAAAATCTATTTAGCATTAAAAAGTCAATTGGAAATCCAGAAAACTAATGAAAATGAAAAGAAATGGAAAATCAAAACTAATGTGCATAAAATTTCAATTACTTTCCATTTCTGCAAAGAAGTCCAAGTAAGTTCGTATCTGCTATCATGTACTTAATTTCTCTAATAAATTAACAATCTTGGGTTTAACACTTAACAGAACAAGTATAGGGTTCCAAATACCTAAAAGAATATAGGAAAGTAATGAAGCAGCGGTGAAACTGAAAAGACTTAAATTATTAAATACTAAAGATCAACTGACATAATATTAAACGCTTGTTCGATCTATATTAATCTATCCACCTATGCCACTATGCATAATGTCAAAATCAAATATGGTTAAATTGTAATCTGTCAAAAACAAAAATCTAAGGCGTATTCTATCCGAACAATCCATTTGCGATGAAAGGATAAAAAAATGCACTAAGCACTCATTATTACTATAATCAACTAGCATATTTTAAATTATCAGAAATAAATTGGCTATAAGTGGAAACCTACTACCCTGGCCTAGTTGAGGAATCTCCACGAACAATCAATAATTTTCTTAATGACCATACCTAGTGGAAAACGATTTTCCCACTGTTTGATGGGGATCCACCAACAAACAAAATATATGTGTGTATAAGCTCCCACCTGACTCTTTCTGTATGTAATAATTTTATATGATATCATATGTATGAGTATTATTAACATGGTATGAATAGTTGAGAGAGAGAGAGATTTTGAGAGATTTTGAGAGAAAGAGAGAGAGAGAGAGAGAGAGAGAGAGAGAGAGAGAGAGAGAGAGAGAGAGAGAGAGAGAGAGAGAGAGAGAGAGAATTCAATTTTATGAATGTAAAGTATGTTATATAGCATGAATATTTCAGATATACTTACTATTTCTTCCCTCTTATGCTACTTCTAAATCTGTTTGCGCATATGGGTTGATAAAATCTCGTTTGTTACTCCCTCTCCGTCCCCTCACTCATGGAGATTCTCGGCAGCGAGGGGGAAGGGGAAGTACCACCGCAGGATGGACGCATTCTTAGTGGGATCTAGTTCGTATGTATAACTGTAGACCGGGTATACTCATGCATACCAGTATGTATACCTTATGTATACTTTATAGAGAGCTTATTTTGGAATGACTGAAGAGCTTGAGGGTGAATCTGCTTAACAGCATTGTTTATAGATTGTTTGTAATAACGACATATATAGACAGCACAATGGTGACATAGACCTGTCTGCCCTCTTCGGCCTAGCCAGACATCGTGACTTGGTAATAGGAGGCGACTTTAATGCACAACATCCAAGATTCAGGTATGAACACCCCTGTGTGGCATGTTGACATTTCATGAGTCTGCTGGATGACAAAGAAGACATCACCTTGCTCAACAACCACGATCATCCTCATGACAGAGGTGGAATACTAGATCTCACCTTCAACTCCAACTCCCAAAAACAAGACGCCAATTGGCGAGTTCACCCCCTGATCACGAGTGACTACTATGGAATCCACCTCAAGCTGCCAATTCCTAAAATCTTTCAAATCCTTGCTCCTCCTCCTTGATGGAATTTCAAGGGGCCAATTGGGGCCGTTCCCAGGAGCACCTCAGCAATTGGTACTCAGCTTATGCACCACCTAGAGATATTGACCAAGCTGAGGCTGAGCTAGTTCATGCCTTGCAAGCCGCAGCTGACTCCTTTATCCCCCTCTGCAAACCACATCACGTTAATCGTCATAGCAGGAGGTACTACTGTGATAGAGTCAAAAAACTCAATCAACGACTCAACGTCGTCCGAAAAATGCACAGGCACTGTCGCACTGAAAACTCCTACCGTACTTTCCAGGTAGTCAAAGAACATGTCCATGAAGATACACGAGAAATTAAGAGGAAAAAATGGCTTGAGTGGTGTTTCTTCCTAGATGCTCACACCTCTATGAGCCAGATGTGGATGAACATAAACTCTTGTGCTAAAGTTAGACTTCCTAGAACCATCCCCCACAGGGACCCCAGCAAGGTAGCTGAAGAACTCTGCACCAAATTTTCGGAAAGGGCTAGCTCCAACCACCTCCCCATTTCATCTAGAACAACTCTTCAGGGTCTCACCACTGCAAAATGGGACGAAGTAGATGAGGCCATCAACAACGAAGATCAAGCAGATGTCCCCTTCATTCTGACTGAGCTGCAGAAAGTGAGCAAAAGCTCCAAGAACACAGCCCCAGGAGTGGACAGAATCACATACTCGATGATTCAGAATACGGGAGCCAAAGGGATACTTGCTCTACTTTCTTTGATTAACAAGACATATACTCAGAGAGTCAGACCAGCTTCATGAAACAAGGCAGATATTCAGCCCATTCTTAAGCCAAAAGATCCGGATAACCCACGCCCTATCTCCCTCTTAAGTTGCTTGAGTAAGATGGCAGAAAAGATGGTGCTTAACAGACTTCGTTGGAAGTGCCCACCCTTCCATGAAAATATGTTCACTTACCCGCCAGGCCTAGGAACTCCAGAATGCAAAGCTTCCATGCTATCATTCATTAATGATTGTTGTGGATTAATCGTCTTTCTTGATCTAGAGAAGGCCTTTGAACTTGCCAATGTACTGGCAATACTCTTTGCTCTGGTTGCTAAACAGATCAAAGGAAATCTTCTCTCCTGGATCAAGCTGAGTCTACGAAACCGTAGCACTCATGTCAAAGTTCATGGGCATTATTGCACCTATAAAGTCCATGAAAACGGAACTCCCCAAGGTGAAATTCTCCTCCCCTTCCTCTTTAACTGTCTCATGGAGAAAATCGTGGACATTGCTCTACCACCTGGAGCTAAGATTTTCAATTATGCTGATGACTTTGCCCTTGTCACAAGAGGCGACAGGAATTTTAACAAGACCCAGCACTGCCTCACCAAGATTTACAAAGCCTCCATCTCCCTCGGACAAATGATGAACGCCCTTAAAACCAAAGTTCTCCTCATCCTCCAATGGAGACCAGATACTAGATTGGTCATCGGCAATGAGCCTGTGGACTGGGTTACCAAGCACCTCTACCTGGGTGTATACATCGATAGCCGACTTACCTTTGGACCCGAGATACAAAACTTGCATGAGAAATGTAAGCTGCGCCAAGCCGTCCTTCGACAGATGTCGGGCCTTTTCGACGTCACATCCTTCAGTCTCATTAGAACCTTGTATGTGCAAGCCATATGAACCCTTGTTGACTACGCATGTCCCACCCTCTGGCTACTGAAAGACTAACAATGGGACAAGATAGAGGTAATACAAAAGAATTAAAAAATACCATGCAGACCATGCTGGGAGCCCCAATGTGGACCAAGAGAGCATACCTCCAGCTGGAATCCAACCTCATGCCACTTAAACTTAGATCTCTACAAATATTAACCATCTCAGTGGCCAAAACCACCACAGCTCAATGTCCCTGCCTCGCTGGCTCCAATTTCCGGCTAGCCCTCAATCACCACCCGGACCTCCCTGCAAGAACCTGAGCAACCAAGGTCTGTGCCGGCTTGCATACATTACCAGTCAAGGAAGACATCCTAGCCAAGATCCAGGGCACACTGCTCCCTTAATACCGATGCCCTCCTTCATGAGATGACCAGCCGCTCGATATAAAAATCGAGCTGCCAGACAACCCCAAAAGCTCATTTAACCCACTTGTCCTTAAAAACACAAACAAGGACAAAATTCAGAGCTAGAGCAGGCCAAACTCCTAATTTTCTACACTGATGGCTCAATCAGTCAAGAAACTATAGCCTCAGTGGCTACCTTCACCACCAAAGGCCACGTCCAATCCTGGAGGCTGTCAAACTCCTGCTCGTCGCTTCAAACCGAATTGGTTGCCATGGCCAAGGCCTTAAGTTTTTTTTCCAGCAAGGAACTGAACATGCCCTTATTCTCTCCGAGTCTAAAGGCATCCTACAGGCCATCAAGAAGCCTCTCATCAAAGATAATGAGAGAATTATTACCAGCATTCTTCACCTTTACCACAGGGTAGTCAGCTTTTTAAAAGCCGTCACTCTTGCATAGGTTTCCAGCCATGTCGACGTCAAGGGAAATGAAGAAGCTGACCAAACTGCCAAACAAGCCTATCTTTGAACAGATATTCAAATATTCCTGCCTCCTGGGACTCTCCAGATCAAAACCAAAGCTTCCAGGTCAATCTTTAACTTATTACTACCCAGACACAACTTGTGCACTGACACTGGTTCTCCCTCCACCTGGTGGTACAAAGCCACCACCAATCTCCAGCGCAGAACCCTTCTCAAAAGTCACCGCAGAATCACAGCAGTCAACTTGCACCGTCTGAAACTTGGTTATAAATGCACCTGGCAAATAGTGGAAGATGTCGTTAGGGAGTGCACCTTCTGTCAGGAAGCCTCGCCGCATCCACTGCTCCACTACATCCTTGAATGTGAATTTTTTTCTGAAATTCGATGGAAGACTAGTGCCACTCTGACACCTAGCATGATCCCAATGCCCTTCATGTTGTTAGCTCCATAATCAGAATAGCAACATTGAACTTCATGGACAGCCTATTGAACATCATCAGTCAGTACCCTCCTCCTAGATAACCGGGCAACAACTCATGCTCTTTGTCAAGACATGAGCTCATGAGGTTGAAAACCTGTTCCTCAGCCTTTCCAGCATGAGCCCAATACTCTCTGGTGTGGGTTCGAAAGGAAGCGTTGTCCTTGCTGGTCATCAGCAAGACCCCTTCTTTTTATTAATTTTTCTCTTCCGTATTTTGTTCATTCATTTGTTTTTCATTTTTATATATTCATAAATGTGTTTTTGTCTAGTTTTTCTTACCTTTCTTTCCTGGTGGCCCTCTAGGGTTTAAATGTGCGCACGCAGTGCCATCACCTTTCCTTTCTTCACCCCTACCCTATCTCGACTTTCCCCTTCCTCTCTACAAGGCACCTCAGAAATTGAAGGGGGA
>JAXCGZ010017089.1:115000-120000 GCA_037179515.1 Halocaridina rubra | reverse complement strand
CCTCTCTATCAACTCTATCATATGCTTTCTCCATATCCAAAAATGCAAAATACCCATCCTTACCCTTTACTAAATATTTCTCACATAACTGCCTAACTATAAATATATGAGCTATACAACCTCTACCTCTCCTAAAACCACTCTGCACTTCCGCGATCACATATTCTGTCTTATCCCTAATCCTATTAACCAGTATCCTACCATACATTTTACCTACCACACTCAACAAACTTATGCCCCTAAAATTACTGCATTCATACATATCTCCCTTACCTTTGTATAGGGGCACTATACAGGCAATCACCCATTCCACTGGCACCAGTGACAACATAAAGCATATATTAAACACTCTCACTAACCATTCCAATGCAGTCACACCCCCTTCTTTCAACATCTCCGCTCTCACACCATCCATTCCAGGTACTTATCCTGCTTTCGCTTCATACAATGCCCTTTTCACCTCCTCTCTTGTAATCTCTCTCATTTTCATCTCCCATTACTGGCCCTTGAACCCCTCCCACTGCCACTATAGCTGACTCTCTATCTACCTCAACATTCAGCAAGCACTCAAAATATTCTGCCCATCTTTTCTTTGCATCATTCCCTCTTAACATCTGTCCATTCACATCTTTCACTTTCTCTTCCATCCTCGATCCACCCTTCCTTACTCTCTTCACTTCTTTCCAAAATATAACCTACTAACAAAAACATTTATTTCCATTTTGTACAATGGTTATTCAACATTAATAGTAACTTATAAGTAGACATGTAATTAAACTAACAAATAAGAGGGTTAGACATATAGTTAAATTAAATGTAGCTTTCATAGAAAATAATAATGCTGTAATAAAAATGTTACAATAATGTTAATAATAAAGTAGTAAGTATGCCACTAGATACAGGATCGTTATTATCGGCATCATTTCCATATTTGTTTCCTTACAATGAGAATAATTAGTTCTTAATGAGCAGCAACTATTTGTCCAAAAGAAAACTATATAGTTTGCCTTTGAAAGCTGTGAAAGAGGATGCATTTTTAAGATGCCAACCTCTTCTCTTCCTCTACCTTCCGCTTGGTTTCTACATTTTTCTCCCTATATCTTTCATACTTCTCCCCACTTTTACACTGCAGCCATTCCTCAAAAGCCATCTTTTTCTCTTCCACCTTCATTTTCACCCTTTCATTCCACCACTCGCTGCCCCTCCTCATGCCACCTCCAACAAACCTCTTTCCACACACATCACTTGCATGTCCCACAAAACATTCTTTCATCAACCCCCATTCCTCCCCTAACTCCCAAACTTCTCTTTCTTTCACCCTGTCATATGCCACTCTCAACCTGTCATGATATTCCTGTCTCTTCTCTGGCTTTTTCAACTCTTCCACCTTCACTATTTCCCTTCTACATCCCCCCACACTCTTTCCCCACTCTTTTGCTACTACCACTTTTGCTTCAACCAAAAAATGATCAGACATCCCAGCAGCCACACCCCTGAATGCACGTACATCTTTCACTCTACCAACCATGCTCTTTGCTACCAACACATAATCCATCAATGCTCTTTCTTTCACTCTTCCATTTGCTACTCTCATCCATGTATACTTATTTATTAACTTCTTCTTAAATAAACTATTACCTACCACCAACTCTTGTCCACACACATATCTAACAGTCTCTCGACACTCTCATTCCCACCTGGTACCCCATACTTTCCTACAACACCTTCTATCTCTCCATCACCCACTCTGGCATTCAAGTCACCCAACACAACTACATAGTTCCTTCTACTCAGACCATCCACATATCTAGTTAACTCATTCCAGAGTTCATCCCGCTCTTCCTCACTTCTCTCACATCCTGGCCCATACGCACTAACAAAAGCCCAACATTCCCTTCCTATCCTAGTCCTCACCCACATCAGCCTAAATGACACTTCTTTCCATTCCACCACCTGATTTACCATCCATTCACTCAGCAATAATGCCACACCTTCTCTCGCTCTCCCCCTTTCCACCCCAGACACCCTACCTATCACATCACCAAATGCCACTTCTCCTTTTCCTTTCATCTTCGTCTCACACAATGCCAATACATCCATCCTCCTCCTACCAAACATATATTCAATCTCACATATTTTGCTCTGTATCGTACTACAACCACGCACATTTAGACACCCCAAAACTAGAGTTTGGGGAGAAGTTATTCTCCCCTCTACTCCCCTTCTTCTTTGACGTCTCGTAGGAGGTTGATACAAGGGGGGGGGGATTCCTAGTCCCCCAGCCCCATCCACTTTTAGTCGCCTTTTACGACACGCAGGGAATACGGTGAGGCTATTCTTTGTTGTTATTATTAATAATATTAATAATAATAATGATGATAATATAAACAATAATAATAATAATAATAATAATAATAATAATAATAATAATAATAATAATAATAATAATAATAATAATAATAATAATAATAATGATAATGATAATGATAATGATTATGATTATGATTATGATTATGATTGCGATAATGATAATGATAATGATAAAGATTTTGATTTTGATTTTGATTATGATTATGATAATGATGATGATAATGGTAATGATAATGATAATAATAATGATAATGATAATGATTATGATTATGATTATGATTATGATAATGATAATGATAATGATAATGATAATGATAATGATTATGATTATGATTATGATAATGATAATGATAATGAAAATGATAATGATAATGATAATGATAATGATAATGATTATGATTTTGATTACGATTATGATTATGATTACGATTACGATTACGATTACGACTACGACTACGACTATGATAATAATAATAATAATAATAATATATTAATAATAATAATAATAATAATTAATAATAATAATAATAATAATAATAATAATAATAAAAATAATAATATTAATAATAATAATAATAACAATTTAATTATAATTTACTTATAATTTGATTATAATTATATTCATAATTATAATTATAATCACAATTTTAATTATGATTATGATTATAATCATAATTATACTACTACTACTACTACTACTACTACTACTACTACTACTACACTACACTAATAATAATAATAATAATAATAATAATAATAATAATAATAATAATAATAATAATAATAATAATAATAATAATAATAATAATAATAATAATAATAATAATAATTAATAATAATAATAATAATAATAATAATAATAATAATAATAATAATAATAATAATAATAATAATAATAATAATAATAATAATAATAATAATAATAATAATACGAGTTGTATTTGATTCTAGTGTCGTCTCTTTGCCCAAAATTTCTTTATAGTGGAAACCATGACCATTTCCAAAAAGCCAGTGACGTATTATATTGTTAAGTCCAGTATAATTTCTTAATCTTTGCACTTTGCACATAATAAATGTGTGGTATATTTAAGTCAGTCCGCGATAAAGTGGTCAGACAACAGTAGAAACAGAAGAAACTTAAAAATAGATGTAGCATAATTTACACAGAAAGCATGCTCTGCCTATTATAAATTAAAATGTATAGAGGGAACTTATTTTCCAAAAAGCTTTCGCCTGTCCTCAGTGAGGTACTGTCATCAGTTGTAAAACGTATCAATGCTATCAAAGCTAATGTCAAATGTGAACGTCTTTTCAAGAAATAAAACATTTGTGAGCTATTTGGCAGCTATGTATGGAAATGAATATGCGGAATAAACAACTTCATGGAGCAAAGAAAGCTCTCGCTGATGCAAAAGCTGCGGTACCCGCCATTTTGGAGCGTCTGAAAATTTTGGCTTGTGATTTGAAAGACAGGTCTTCTGATTTTCCGTCAAGGCTAACGCAGCCAGTGCTAATGGATGTATCTGATGTGTCAGTGCAGTACCAAGAACTCTAGGAACTGTAAAATGATGAGCGAAACTGTATTCTAAATTAATGGAGCGATGACATGGCTTTGTGATGAGATAAACTATATTTCCAAATTCAACTTTTGCTAGTAAACTATTTTCACCGTGACGGTGTTCGTTTTTAGATGAATGTTGCTTTAGTGCTGTAATTGACTTATTAGTGAAGACAAGAAATAGACTGGATATAATTTAACGTAGAGACTTGAGTGTGAAACTTCTTAACTTTGTGCCTACTATTAACAAAATCTTTATGCAGCAGGCCTCAAGCATAAGAATCTCTCTAACTTTAGTTTTCTTATCTTTAGGTGAGTCAAATTATATTTTGCATTTATTTAAATGTATAGTACTTAAAATGATGAATGTATTATAGAAAAAGCTTCTGTTCATTCTATTTTAATTTCCAGTTCTGCACTATGTAGTTTGACAATTTATGCGCTTAAATGTCAGAGGGGAGCATCAAGAGTTTACAGATGGTTAGAAAAAAAAGAAGGAACCACTACTCTATTACCGGTGATCTATCTCACTATATTTATTCTACTGTACTAAATAATCATTTCCTATTGATCAGTGATCAATAGATAATAAAATAATGTACAAGTCATATAAATTATGATAATCTCGAGAGACCACGCACTGTAAAGACGAATAAGGCATCCGGACCCGATGGTATCCCTACAAGGTTCCTGAAAAAGTTTGCAGATGAACTAGCTCCCGTGCTTTGCCGTCTTTTTCACCTAATTCTTTCAACCAGCGTCTATCCTTTATCTTGGAAGCACGCTCTAGCCATCACTAAAGTATTCGGAACTTTTCTCAATTCTAACGTCTTGAAACATCCTGAATCTAACTCGATTAAATCCGATCACCAGTACGGCCTCCGCAAGGCAAGATCCACCTCCTTTCCAATCTCACTTATGTATGCACATATTCTCTGAAGAACTACGGGGAATCCTTTGTCGTCGCCCTTGATACCTCCAAGACTTTTAAGAGAGTGTAGCCGCACAAGGCTGTGTTGGGCAAAGTCCCTGCTTAGGACTTTACCCCTTCTCTTTTCTCTGACTTCCCGTT
>JAXCGZ010017089.1:102500-107500 GCA_037179515.1 Halocaridina rubra | reverse complement strand
GTAGCAAGGAAGGATGGAATTAGGAATGAGTATATAAGAGGATCGACAAAGGTAGTTGAATTAGTGTTCTTTGTGACAAGAGGGTACCACTGAGATGGAAGGGTAAGTTTAATATGGTCTTTGTAAAACCAGCTATGTTATATGGAACAGAAACAGCAAGTACGTGGAAGACAGAGGAGAAGAGGATGGAGGTAGCAGATATGAGAATGTTGAGGTGAATGTCTGGAGTAGCAAGGAAGGATGGAATTAGGAATGAGTATATAAGAGGATTGACAAAGGTAGTTGAATTAGTGTTCTTTGTGACAAGAGGGTACCACCGAGATTGAAGGGTAAGTTTAATTGGGTTTTTGTAAGACCAGCTATGTTATATGGAACAGAAACAGCAAGTATGTGGAAGACAGAGGAGAAGATGATGGCGGTAGCAGATATGAGAATGTTGAGGTGAATGTCTGGAGTAGCAAGGAAGGATGGAATTAGGAATGAGTATATAAGAGGATCGACAAAGGTAGTGTTCTTTGTGACAAGAGGGTACCACTGAGATTGAAGGGTAAGTTTAATAGGGTCTTTGTAAGACCAGCTATGTTATATGGAACAGAAACAGCAAGTATGTGGAAGACAAAGGAGAAGAAGATGGAGGTAGAAGCTATGAGAATGTTGAGGTGAATGTCTGGAGTAGCAAGGAAGGATGGAATTAGGAATGAGTATATAAGAGGATCGACAAAGGTAGTTGAATTATTGTCCTTTGTGACAAGAGGGTACCACCGAGATTGAAGGGTAAGTTTAATAGTGTCTTTGTAAAACCAGCTATGTTATATGGAACAGAAACAGCAAGAATGTGGAAGACAGAGGAGAAGATGATGGAGGTAGCAGATATGAGAATGTTGAGGTGAATGTCTGGAGTAGCCAGGAAGGATGGAATTAGGAATGAGTATATAAGAGGATCGACAAAGGTAGTTGAATTAGTGTTCTTTGTGACAAGAGGATACCACCGAGATTGAATGGTAAGTTTAATAGGGTTTTTGTAAGACCAGCTATGTTATATGGAACAGAAACACAAGAATGTGGAAGACAGAGGAGAAGATGATGGAGGTAGCAGATATGAGAATGTTGAGGTGAATATCTGGAGTAGCAAGGAAGGATGGAATTAGGAATGAGTATATAAGAGGATCGACAAAGGTAGTTGAATTAGTGTTCTTTGTGACAAGAGGGTACCACTGAGATTGAAGGGTAAGTTTAATAGGGTCTTTGTAAGACCAGCTATGTTATATGGAACAGAAACAGCAAGTATGTGGAAGACAGAGGAGAATAAGTTGGAGGTAGAAGCTATGAGAATGTTGAGGTGAATGTCTGGAGTAGCAAGGAAGGATGGAATTAGGAATGAGTATATAAGAGGATCGACAAAGGTAGTTGAATTATTGTTCTTTGTGACAAGAGGGTACCACCGAGATTGAAGGGTAAGTTTAATAGTGTCTTTGTAAGACCATCTATGTTATATGGAACAGAAACAGCAAGAATGTGGAAGACAGAGGAGAAGATGATGGAGGTAGCAGATATGAGAATGTTGAGGTGAATGTCTGGAGTAGCCAGGAAGGATGGAATTAGGAATGAGTATATAAGAGGATCGACAAAGGTAGTTGAATTAGTGTTCTTTGTGACAAGAGGGTACCACTGAGATTGAAGGGTAAGTTTAATATGGTCTTTGTACTACCAGCTATGTTATATGGAACAAAAACAGCTAGTATGTGGAAGACAGAGGAGAAGAGGATGGAGGTAGCAGATATTAGAAAGTTGAGGTGAAAGTCTGGAGTAGCAAGGAAGGATGGAATTAGGAATTAGTGTATAAGAGGATCGACAAAGGTAGTTGAATTAGTGTTCTTTGTGACAAGAGGGTACCACTGAGATTGAAGGGTAAGTTTAATAAGGTCTTTGTAAGACCAGCTATGTTATATGAAACAGAAACAGCAAGTATGTGGAAGACAGAGGAGAAGAGGATGGAGGTAGCAGATATGAAAATGTTGAGGTGAATGTCTGGAGTAGCAAGGAAGGATGGAATTAGGAATGAGTATATAAGAGGATCGACGAAGGTAGTTGAATTAGTGTTCTTTGTGACAAGAGGGTACCACTGATATTGAAGGTTAAGTTTAATATGGTCTTTGTAAAACCAGCTATGTTATATGGAACAGAAACAGCAAGTACGTATAAGACAGAGGAGAAGAGGATGGAGGTAGCAGATATGAGAATGTTGAGGTGACTATCTGGAGTAGCAAGGAAGGATGGAATTAGGAATGAGTATATAAGAGGATTGACAAAGGTAGTTGAATTAGTGTTCTTTGTGACAAGAGGGTACCACCGAGATTGAAGGGTAAGTTTAATAGGGTTTTTGTAAGACCAGCTATGTTATATGGAACAGAAACAGCAAGTATGTGGAAGACAGAGGAGAAGAGGATGGAGGTAGCAGATATGAGAATGTTGAGGTGAATGTCTGGAGTAACAAGGAAGGATGGAATTAGGAATGAGTATATAAGAGGATCGACAAAGGTAGTTGAATTAGTGTTCTTTGTGACAAGAGGGTACCACTGAGATTGAAGGGTAAGTTTAATAGGGTCTTTGTAAGACCAGCTATGTTATATGGAACAGAAACAGCAAGTATGTGGAAGACAGAGGAGAAGAGGATGGAGGTAGCAGATATGAAAATGTTGAGGTGAATGTCTGGAGTAGCAAGGAAGGATGGAATTAGGAATGAGTATATAAGAGGATCGACAAATGTAGTTGAATTATCAAAGAAAATACAGGAGGGAAGGCTTAGATGGTATGGACGCCTGTTACGACGGGACGAACATCATGTTGGAAGACATACGATGGAGATGGAAGTTCGGGGTAGAAGGAGGAGAGGAAGACCATGAAAAAGATGGCGTGATAGTATATGGGAGGACTTTCAATGAAGGGTATTGTTGGAAATGAAGCACAGAACAGAAGTAGATGGAGACAGCTCATTCACAACGGCGACCCCATATAAAAATGGGTTAAAGCTGAGAAGAAGAAGAAGAAGAATATTATTATCGTTATTGTTATTATTATTATTATTATTATTATTATTATTATTATTATTATTATTATTATTATTATTATTATTATTATTATTATTATTATTATTATTATTATTATTATTATTATTAGTATTATAATTATTATTATTATTATTATTATTATTATTATTATTATTATTATTATTATTATTATTATTATTATTATTATTACTATTTTATTATTATTATTATTATTATTATTATTATTATTATTATTATTATTATTATTATTATTATTATTATTATTGTTATTATTATTATTATTAACAATAATATTACTGCTCTCCTCCTCCTAATTCTCCCCTTCTTCGTCATCTTCTTCTTAGGTTATTATATATCTTTATTCATGCTCGTGTCTTCTGGTCTGTCTGCATGTGCATACGTTTTTGTGTTGGAAAAAGTCTCTGAAGCACTTTATAAAAGTTTGATGATCTGAATTTTTGATGTTATAATTCTTTGCATATAAGTTGCAATACCATTTATGACCTCCTTGATAATCGAGCTCGTTATGATACTGGGTCAGCATTGACATGATACATCTGTTACTGTTCTTTTACATACCCTCTTTGATTTGATTAGGGTTTCCTTTTTAGACAGACCAGCACTCTCTCCTTTTCATGCCTATGAGGTTCTTGCGAGGAGATACTTTGCAAACGAACTTGCTGGTTCGATATTCAGCTTTTGGAAGTGTCAGCGAGTGCAGCTGGGGACGTTACGCGAGTATTTCCTTAATTTATCGCAATTTAAGCATATTTGTTTATCCGGCATATTGCTTCTTTATATGTGAGATATATATACAGGCAAGATGGTGAAGCAACATTAATTCAGATAAAGGGAAAAAAATGCCGCAGCAACTTAGGAACCTCCGCGGTCGCATCAGCTCAAAAATCTCATTTCATTTAATTGACATCCATTTAAAAAAAAAAAAAGACGTCATTGAGGTGCCCTTCCTCTTACTCGTAGGCACTCCGTATGAAGCACAGAGTGAAATTAGTTTTTCCCTTTGAAAACATATTTTATTTATGAAGGATTCCCTTTGAGGCAATGTCCGAAATCCTCTCCGACGGCATCATAAGGACTTCCTGGTATTTATATAAAATATGAGCCTTTTGGTTTGGTATTTACCTTCAGGAAAAGTTTTCATACATACATACATACATACATACATACATACATACATACATACATACATACATACATACATACATACATACATACATACATACATACATACATACATACATACATACATACATACATACATACATACATACATACATACATACATACATACATACATACATACATACATACATACATATATATATACATACATACATACATACATACATACATACATACAGACAATGTAAAGGCCAGTTACAAAATATATATATAGATAGACAAATAGATATAGATAAACACACACACACACATACACACACACACACACACACACACACACACATAACTGAAGGTAAAAGAACAGGTTTTAAGGCTAAAGAGAGCGGATGAAGAGATCTGCAAATGATTGAACAAGGAGTTTCAGTCAGTATTTACAGTAGAAAATACCCCACCCCCTCAGATTGCAGAGATAGAAGCTCAAGGGCCGGTATTAGAGAACATCAACCTTACAGCCACAGAGGTATGCAAAGCACTGATGGATTTAGATGTTCATAAAGCTACAGGTCCTGATGACATATCCCCTCATGTGCTTAAAAAATGCGCAAACTCAATATCAGTGGCACTAAATATCATATTTAAAAAGTCACTGGAGTCAGGGGAGATTCCAAGATGCTGGAAACAAGCAAATGTGATACCTATCTTCAAAAAGGGAAGGAGAGATACGGCTCTGAACTATAGACCAGTTTCCTTGACCAGCATAGTTGCAAAGTTATGGAGAAACTACTAAGG
>JAXCGZ010017089.1:85000-92500 GCA_037179515.1 Halocaridina rubra | reverse complement strand
TGAGTAAAGAGATAAGCAAGTGTGTGGGAAAATGGAAAGAATTATCATAAGCAATTTTTTTTTTATTGAGATTAGAATATGAGGTTTGAGTGCTTGTGAGTGCCCATGGTTCTGTCAGTGAGAGAAGTAACGAAGAAAGAATAAAGTTTTGGAATAATATGAACGAGTTTATGGGAGTCTAAAGAATGAATACTATTGTGATGTTGTTAGGAGATTTGAATTCTAGAGTAGGAAATGAGCCAGTGGATATTGTAATTGTGAAATATGGTGTACATGGTATACATGGGATTATAGAGAAAATGATGCAAATGTGTAGTGAGCAAACTGATGATTGCTGATACGGTGTATAAAAAGAATCCATAGATCAGAGTAGATATTATATGGTAGTTGACAGAACATTTATAGATTATTTAGTGGAACACAAGTGAGTGAATAGAAGAGTTATGGATGTGACTGTATTGAGAGGCTCTAGTGGTGGAATATATGATCACTGTTTAGTGGAAGGAAAAGATAGAGATAGAGAGATAGAGATAGGTATACAGATATATAGATAGATCGATCGATATATATATATATATATATATATATATATATATATATATATATATATATATATATATATATATATATATATATATATATATACATATATATATATATATATATATATATATATATATATATATATATATATATATATATATATATATATATATATAGAGAGAGAGAGAGAGAGAGAGAGAGAGAGAGAGAGAGAGAGAGAGAGAGAGAGAGAGAGAGAGAGAGAGAGAGAGAGAAAAAAAACTTTATTTCCATTTCAATACAATGGGTATTCGTCAGCCAGGGCAAGCCCCAACCCCCCACTGTGGTGTCCAACCACAGCAGTTCCTGCCAGTAAACAGCTTAAACTCTCGGTCTTGGACGGGAACCGATCTTTCGACCTCGTGAATGCGAAGCCAGCGCGTTACCACTGTACTAGCCAGGAGAGGAGAGGGAGGATGTGGTGAGCTGAAAGTGAGAGAACTGTATAGGAATGAAAGAATGAGTGTATAAGGTAAGTTTGACAAATTCGTGGAATACAGTAATAATAAGCTTGAGAAGAGAGTAGAAGAAGAGTGGAATATTTACAGAAGGACTTCCTGAGATGTGAAGAGTAAGTGCGTGGGAGAAGACGAATGGGTGAAAGTAGAAGGAAGACGTGAGTGGAGCATTGGCTGAAAATAAGCATGCATTTGAGGTATGGTTGAAAAGAGGACTTGTGAAGGCATATGAATGGTAAAGAGCAAAGAGGAGGTTAGCAATTCTCTTTGTGAGAGAGGCGTATATGAGGTTGGAGAGATGCTTATCTGAGATTTTTGAAAAGAATCAAAAGATGTTTTAGAAGGAAGTGAATAGAATGCTGAAAGATAAGCCTGGTATCGAGGAGAGGATGAAAGGAGTAATTGGCAATTGCTAGTGGACGAGATAGAGGTGAGAGTGAGACGGGTTGGGTATTTCAAGGAACTGCAGAATGTGGAAATGATAGTGTCATTGACTGTGGCTGTAGAGATGCATGGAGAATACCAAAGATAAATTAAGAGAATGATAGGAATAGTACGAGAGAGGGAGTAAAAATGAAATTAAAAGTTATGAGAACATGTAAAGCGCCATGGTTAGATGGGTGTCATGTAATATGCTTGTCAAAAGTTGGAGAAACAAACGTGAAATGAATGGTGAGGTTGTTGAATTTGTTGCAGGAAAAGGAAGTACCAGTTGATTTGAGGAGCTAATGTGTAGTTCCAATTATTAATGAAAGGGAGATAAGTGCGAATGCGGTAATTTTAGAGGGAGAATCGTTTGCGGAGTGTAGTTGGTATGGTATATGGAAGAATGCTGATTTAGAGAATTAGGTAGGAACTGACAGAATGATCACGAAAAAACAATGTGCGCTCAGAAGTGGAAAATGGTGTGATGATTTTGTGTTCGTGGAAGACAGGTGTGTGAAAAGTTCCATAAGAAAAGTAAAGAAACTTATTGGGGAGAATATTTTCCATACACATGCACACACGCACACGCACACACACACCATCACACACACACACACACACACACACACACACACACACACACACACACACACACACACACACACACACAATCTTACAGGAAAGAGAGGGCTGGGCAGATTGCATATTCCTAGACTTCCAGAAAGCGTTTGACACTGTTCCACATGGGAGACTTATTAAGAAGCTGCAATCAATGGCTAGAATAGGTGGAAATGTCTTGGAATGGATAAAAACTTACTTAGAAGGAAGGGAACAGAGGGTTAGAGTAAGACACTCAGTGTCTGAATGGAGAAGAGTTATTAGTGGAGTCCCACAGGGTTCAGTTTTAGGGCCACTTTTGTTCCTTGTATATGTAAATGACCTACCAGAGTCTGTAAATTCATTCATGAATATGTTTGCAGATGATGCAAAGATTGTGAAGAAAGTAAAAAACGAGAACAATGGTAGAGAACTTCAGGAGGATCTAAATAATCTGCATGAGTGGTCAGAAAAGTGGCTAATGAAATTCAATACCTCAAAATGTAAGGTAATGAGAATGGGTACAAGTGCAAGAAGGCCCAAGCTTGACTACTCGGTGGCTGGAGTACAACTTCAAGAGACAGAAAATGAGAGAGATCTAGGAGTAAACATACTGGCAGATTTGTCTCCAGAAATACATATAAATGGCGTAGTAAGGGCAGCATATGCATTCTTATCAAATGTAAGGGTAGCCTTCAGGCACATGGACAAGGAAATGTTCAGAAATATTTATGTAACCTATGTGAGGCCAAAACTCGAATATGCAGCCCCCTTTTGGAATCCGCACTTGAAAAAGCACATAGCTAAGCTTGAAAAAGTTCAAAGACATGCCACGAAACTGGTGCCAGAAATACGCAATCTCGGTTATGATGAGAGGCTGAGGGAATTAGACTTGCCATCACTCGAAGCTAGAAGAGTAAGGGGGGATATGGTGACAGTCTTTAAATTCCTTCATGGTTATGATAGAGTGGATAGGGATCGATATTTCGATATGGCTGGCTCTAGAACTAGAGGTCATAGTTTGAAGCTTCGGAAGAAAACTTGTTTGCAGGATGTAAGGAAATACTTTTTCAGTGTAAGAGTAGTTGATAATTGGAATTCGCTAAGCGAGGAGGTAGTTAATGCTACCTCAATCCATAGTTTTAAGGACAGGTATGATAAGTATCACTAAGTCTAAAAATGGAACCGATCAGGAGACGGGAAGATACGAGCTTTGGGCTCTTTCCCGTAAACACAATTAGGTAATCACAGGTAATCACACACACACACACTCATCAGACAGGCACTTGATAAGGAGAAGACAGTGGTAATCTCAGGCATAAGCGAGTCCCAGGAGCCAACATGGCAGGGGAGACTTGAAGAAAATAAAGCTAGGGTTGTAGACCTGATAAGAAAGCTTGGAGTAGTATGTGGTCCTGAGGATATTGTAAACATACACCAACTAGGTAAATATTCGAGGGAAGGAAAGCCGAGACCAACAAAAGAAACCTTTGAGAGAGGGGAAACATGTAGGGAAATATTGTTGAAAAAAAAAAGTCTAAAAGACCTTCAAGAATTCAAAGAAGTGTTCATTAGACGATACAGAACACAGGAAGAGAAGGAAAGATCAAAAACTTGTTGCAAGAGGCAAGAAGGTTAAATGATGAAAGAAATGAAGAAGAGAAGAAAAATTTTCATTACAGAGTTCTTCAAGACAAAGGGGAGATAAAGAAGATAATGACAGAAGATCAGGGGATGGAGCCTCATTAAGATTGCTATACACAAATGCTGATGGATTAGCTGGTAAGGCAGTAGAATTAAAAGATAGGATTCACAACAGTAAGGCAGATATAGTAGCAATTACAGAGACTAAGTTGAGTGAGGACATAAACAGTGTCACAGTTTTTCCTAAGGGTTTCAGAATACTAAGGGTTGAAAGATCTGAGAGGACTGGCGGAGGGATAGCACTGCTCATAAGTGAAAGGATTCAAGTCGAAGAAATAAACTTGGCTATAGAAAGTGAGTTCAAGGAATTTCTTGTTGCTCGCATAAATACTGGGTCAGAGAGCATTATAATAACTGTTGTATACAATCCACCAAGGAACCAAAATAGGCTTGAAGTTTATGAGGAAAGTCATATAGGTACTATTGAAGTCATAAACTCAGTTGTTAACATGGCACGGGAAAAAAATGTAGGATTTTGATTATGGGAGACTTTAATCATAAAGAGATAGATTGGATAAATCTTGACCCACACAGTGGTGAGGACTCATTCGGGGCAAGATTCCTAGATTGCGTACAAGGGAATTTCCTACACCAACATGTAATGGAACCAACAAGGGCAAGGGGTGGGGATGAGCCATCACTACTTGATCTAGTGTTCACAGATAATGTGTTGGATATTGAAAAAATTGAGTATGAACCAACAATTGGAAAGAGTGACCACTGTGTGTTGTTGATGTAGTATATCATTGAAGATATTCTTCCTGAGAGTAGAGGCACTGAGGACATGAGAAGGAACTATCCGAAAGGAGATTACATCAAAATGAATGAGCTTTTTGCAGTTATTGACTGGAGAACCTTATTTTACAACAAATCTGTACAAGAAATGTATGACATCTTTTGTGAGAAATATGGGAAGATAGTAGATTGCTGCATACATGTCACCAAAGTAGGTGTAATTCATGCCAGAGAGAAATGGTTCGATAATGGGTGTAAAAGAGCTAAGGAGTGGAGAGACAAATGCTGGAAAAGGTATAGGAGGAGAAAAAACATAAATGCCTGGCAAACCTACAAAAGAGCAAGAAATGACTACCTAAGTAAAAGGAGAGAGGCAGAGAGAGACTATGAGAGGGACATCACCAGGAAGGCTAAAGAAAATCCCAAGCTTTTCCACAGCTTTATCAGAGGAAAACTAAAGGTAAAAGAACAGGTTTTAAGGCTAAAGAGAGCGGATGGAAGCATCACTGAGACGGATGCAGAGATCTGCAAAGAATTGAACAAGGAGTTTCAGTCAGTATTTACAGTAGAAAATACCCCACCCCCTCAGATTGCAGTCATAGAAGCTCAAGGGCCGGTATTAGAGAACATCAACCTTACAGCCACAGAGGTATGCAAAGCACTGATGGATTTAGATGTTCATAAAGCTACAGGTCCTGATGACATATCCCCTTATGTGCTTAAAAAATGCGCAAACACAATATCAGTGGCACTAAGTATCATATTTAAGGAGTCACTGGAGTCGGAGGAGATTCCAAGATGCTGGAAACAAGCAAATGTGATACCTATCTTCAAAAAGGGAAGGAGGGATACGGCTCTGAACTATAGACCAGTTTCCTTGACCAGCATAGTTTGCAAAGTTATGGAGAACCTACTAAGGAAACATATCTCTCTTCACTTGGAATCCTTCAACTTTTTGTCAGTGAGGCAACATGGCTTCAGAGAAGGTAGATCAACAGTAACAAACTTATTAGAATTTTATGATGAGGTAAGCCAAATATTACAGGAAAGAGAGGGCTGGGCAGATTGCATATTCCTAGACTTCCAGAAAGCGTTTGACACTGTTCCACATGGGAGACTTATT
Organism: Halocaridina rubra; assembly: GCA_037179515.1. Lineage (NCBI taxonomy): Eukaryota > Metazoa > Arthropoda > Malacostraca > Decapoda > Atyidae > Halocaridina > Halocaridina rubra. The sequence goes on along the minus strand of JAXCGZ010017089.1, from coordinate 86,875 downwards.
AGGAAGCTGCAAGCAATGGCTAGAATAGGTGGAAATGTTTTGGAATGGATAAAAACTTACTTAGAAGGAAGGGAACAGAGGGTTAGAGTAAGACACTCAGTGTCTGAATGGAGAAGAGTTAGTAGTGGAGTTCCACAGGGTTCAGTTTTAGGGCCACTTTTGTTCCTTGTATATGTAAATGACCTACCAGAGTCCGTAAATTCATTCATGAATATGTTTGCAGATGATGCAAAGATTGTGAAGAAAGTAAAAAACAAGAACAATGGTAGATAACTTCAGGAGGATCTAAATAATCTGCATGAGTGGTCAGAAAAGTGGCTAATGAAATTCAATACTTCAAAATGTAAGGTAATGAGAATGGGTACAAGTGCAAGAAGGCCCAAGCTTGACTACTCGGTGGCTGGAGTACAACTTCAAGTGGCAGAAAATGAGAGAGATCTAGGAGTAAACATACTGACAGATTTGTCTCCAGAAATACATATAAATGGCATAGTAAGGGCAGCATATGCATTCTTATCAAATGTAAGGGTAGCCTTCAGGCACATGGACAAGGAAATGTTCAGAAATATTTATGTAACCTATGTGAGGCCAAAACTCGAATATGCAGCCCCCTTTTAGAATCCGCACTTGAAAAAGCACATAGCTAAGCTTGAAAAAGTTCAAAGACATGCCACGAAACTGGTGCCAGAAATACGCAATCTCAGTTATGATGAGAGGCTGAGGGAATTAGACTTACCATCACTCGAAACTAGAAGAGTGAGGGGGGATATGGTGACAGTCTTTAAATTCCTTCATGGTAATGATAGAGTGGATAGGGATCGACATTTTGATATGGTTGGCTCTAGAACTAGAGGTCATAGTTTGAAGCTTGGTAAGAAAACTTCTTTGCAGGATGTAAGGAAATACTTTTTCAGTGTAAGAGTAGTTGATAATTGGAATTGGCTAAGCGAGGAGGTAGTTAATGCCATCTCAATCAATAGTTTTAAGGACAGGTATGATAAGTATCATTAAGTCTAAAATGGAACCGATCAGGAGACGGGAAGATACGAGCTTTGGGCTCTTTCCCGTAAACACAATTAGGTAATCACAATTAGGTAATCTCACACACACACACACACACACACACACACACACACACACACATATATATATATATATATATATATATATATATATATATATATATATATATATATATATATATATATATATATATATATATATATATATATATATATATATATATATATATATAGATATATAGATATATAGATATATAGATATATAGATATATATATATATATATATATATATATATATATATATATATATATATATATATATATATATGTATATATGTATATATGTATATATGTATATATGTATATATGTATATATGTATATATGTATATATGTATATATGTATATATGTATATATGTATATATGTATATATGTATATATGTATATATGTATATAATATATATATATATATATATATATATATATATATATATATATATATATATATATATATATATATATATATATATATATGTAGATATGTAGATATGTAGATATGTATATATGTATATATGTATATATATATATATATATATATATATATATATATATATATATATATATATATATATATATATATATATATATATATATATATATATATATATATATATATATATATATATATATATGTATGTATGTATGTATGTATGTATGTATATATATATATATATATATATATATATATATATATATATATATATATATATATATATATATATATATATATATATATATATATATATATATATATATATATATATATATATATATATATATATATATATATATAT
>JAXCGZ010017089.1:72500-80000 GCA_037179515.1 Halocaridina rubra | reverse complement strand
TCCCTCACATCCATCCTCCTATCATTCAGGGCTCTCCTTACTCCATCCATCCATCCAAACCTAGGCCTCCCTCTAGCATTTCTCCCATCAACTCTCGCATTGATCACCTTTTTCAGCAGTCTTTCATCATCCATCCTTTCCACATGGCCAAACCATCTCAGACCATTCATATCTACTCTGGCTGCAATTTCTCTCCTCACACACATTCTTGCTCTCACCACTTCATTCCTAACCCTATCCAATCGAGATACACCAATCATACTCCTCAGGCATTTCATCTCAAACTCATTTATTTTCCGTCTCTCACTTACTTTCATACCCCATAACTCTGATCCATACATCACAGCTGGCACAACCACTTTCTCATGCAAAACTTTCTTAACATTCATTTCCAACCCTCTATTCTTCATCACTCCTTTCAATGCACCCAACACTTTACATCCTTCATTCACTCTGTGACACACATCTGCTTCCACTCCACCATTTGCAGCTATAAGCGAGCCTAAATACTTAAACTGATTAACCTCCTCAAGTGTCTCTCCATTCAACATAACATTCAATCCAGCGCCATCCTCATTTCTTGTACACCTCGTAACCTTACTCTTTCCCACATTCTCTCGCAGCTTCCTTCTCTCACACACCATTCCAAATTCTGACACTAACTGACACAGCTTTTCCTCTGAATCTGCCACCACCACAGTATCATCTGCAAACAGCAAGTGATTCTGCTCCCACTCGTTATCATCCCCATCTACCATTCTCAAACCTCGACCACACACTCGCTCATTCACCTCTCTTACAACTCCATCAATATACAAATTGAACAGCCATGCTGACATCACACATCCCTGTCTGAGTCCCACACTCACTGGAAACCACTCACTCACTTCATTCCCTACCCTAACACAAGCTCTACTACCCTCATACAAACTCTTCACTGCATGCAACAATTTACCATTGATTCCATATAATCTCAAAACATTCCACATAGCCTCTCTATCAACTCTATCATATGCTTTCTCCAGATCCAAAATTGCATAATACACATCCTTACCCTTTGCTAAATATTTCTCACATAACTGCCTAACTATAAAAATCTGATCTATGCAACCTCTACCTCTCCTAAAACCACTCTGCACTTCCGCGATCACATATTCTGTCTTATCCCTAATCCTATTAACCAGTATCCTACCATACACTTTTCCTACCACCCTCAACAAACTTATACCCCTAAAATTACTGCATTCATACATATCTCCCTTACCTTTGTATAGGGGCACTATACAGGCAATCACCCAATCCACTGGCACCAATGACAATATAAAGCATATATTAAACAATCTCACTAACCATTCCAATGCAGTCACACCCCCTTCTTTCAACATCTCCGCTCTCACACCATCCATTCCAGGTGCTTTACATGCTTTCGCTTTATACAATGCCCTTTTCACCTCCTCTCTTGTAATCTCTCTCTCATTTTCATCTCCCATTACTGGCCCTTGAACCCCTCCCACTGCCACTATAGCTGCCTCTCTATCTTCCTCAACATTCAGCAAGCACTCAAAATATTCTGCCCATCTTTTCCTTGCATTGTTCCCTCTTAACTCTGTCCATTCACATCTTTCACTGTCTCTTCCATCCTCGATCCACCCTTCCTTGCTTTCTTCACTTCTTTCCAAAACTTCTTTTATTCTCCTCATATGACCTACTAAAATCCTGTCCCCACCTAACATTTGCCAACCTCTTCTCTTCCTCTACCTTCCGCTTGGTTTCCACATTTTTCTCCCTATATCTTTCATACTCCTCCCTACTTTTACACTGCAGCCATTTCTCAAAAGCCCTCTTTTTCTCTTCCACCTTCATTTTCACCCCTTCATTCCACCACTCGCTGCCGCTCCTCATGCCACCTCCAACAAACCTCTTTCCACACACATCACTTGCATGTCCCACAAAACATTCTTTCATCAACCCCCATTCCTCCCCTAACTCTCCAACTTCTCTTTCTTTCAATCTGTCATATGCCACTCTCAACCTGTCCTGATATTCCTGTCTCTTCTCTGGCTTTTTCAACTCTTCCACCTTCACTATTTCCCTTCTACATCCCCCCACACTATTTCCCCACTCTTTTGCTACTACCAATTTTGCTTTAACCAAAAATGACATCCCAGCAGCCACACCCCTGAATGCATGTACATCTTTCACTCTACCAATCATGCTCTTTGCTACCAACACATAATCCATCAATGCTCTTTCTTTCACCCTTCCATTTGCCACTCTCATCCATGTATACTTATTTATTAACTTCTTCTTAAATAAACTATTACCTATCACCAACTCTTGCTCCACACACATATCTAACAGTCTCTCGCCACTCTCATTCCCACTTGGTACCCCATACTTTCCTACAACACCTTCTATCTCTCCATCACCCACTCTGGCATTCAAGTCACCCAACACAACTACATAGTTCCTTCTACTCAGTCCATCCACACATCTAGTTAGCTCATTCCAGAATTCATCCCGCTCTTCCTCACTTCTCTCACATCCTGGCCCATATGCACTAACAAAAGCCCAACATTCCCTTCCTATCCTAGCCCTCACCCACATCAGCCTAGATGACACTTCTTTCCATTCCACTACCTGATTTACCATCCATTCACTCAGCAATAATGCCACACCTTCTCTCGCTTTCCCCCTTTCAACCCCAGACACCCTACCCGTCACATCACCAAATGCCACTTCTCCTTTTCCTTTCATCTTCGTCTCACACAATGCCAATACATCCATCCTCCTCTTACCAAACATATATCCAATCTCAAATCTTTTGCTCTCTATCGTACTACAACCACGCACATTTAGACACCCCAAAACTAGAGTTTTGGGAGAAGTTATTCTCCCCTCTACTCCCTTTCTTCTTTGACGTCTCGCAGGAGGTTGATACAAGGGGGGGATTCCTAGTACCTCCGCCCCGTCCGCTTTTAGTCGCCTTTTACGACACGCAGGGAATAAGGTGAGGCTATTCTTTGACATTGTGCCCGCATATATATATATATATATATATATATATATATATATATATATATATATATATATATATATATATATATATATATATATATATATATATATATATATATATATATGTATATATGTATGTATATGAATCATTTTTTTTACCCCGACAGGGACTCGAACCTGGGACTTATAATTACTAAGTCAAGGCGCTACCAACTACACACCACAGAAGGTATAAATGGAATTAAACTTTATAACTTATATCTGCTATACTTAGGGATGAACGCATTCTAACTGAATGCCACTATGTTCATATTACAGATTCCCCAACCTCACTCATGGCTTCATTTCAGCATTTAATTTAATTCCCAATCTCATTAGGGTCATACAATAACCAAGCAAGCATATTACATATGTGAAAACATGAATCATTTTTTTACCCCGAGCGGGACTGAAACCTAGGACTTATAATTACTAAGTCAAGGCGCTACCACCTACACACCACAGAAGGTATAAAATTAATCCAACCTTATAGGTTACATCTGCTATTCTTAATAATTATAAGTCCTAGGTTCGAGTCCCGGTCGGAGTAAAAAAATGATTCATGTTTTCACATATGTAATGTGCTTGCTTGGTTATTGTATGACCCGAATGAGATTGGGAATTGAATTAAATGCTAAAATGAAGCCACGAGTGAGGTTGGGGAATCTGTAATATGAACATAGTGGCATTCAGATAGAATGCTTTCATCCCTAAGTATAGCAGATATAAGATATAAGGTTGGAATCATTTTAAACCTTCGGTGGTGTATAGTTGGTAGTGTCTTGACTTAGTAATTATAAGTCCTAGGTTCGAGTCCCGGTTGGTGTAAAAAAATGATTCATGTTTTCACATATGTAATGTGGTTGCTTGGTTATTGTATGTCCCGAATGAGATAGGGAATTGAATTAAATGCTAAAATGAAGCCACGAGTGAGGTTGGGAAATCTGTAATATGAAAATAGTGTCATTCAGATAGAATGCGTTAATCCCTAGGTATAGCAGATATAAGCTATAAGGTTGAATTCATTTTATACATTCTGTGGTGTGTAGTTGGTTGCGCCTTGACTTAGTAATTATAAGTCCTAGGTTCGAGTCCCGGTCTGTGTAAAAAATGATTCATGTTTTCAAATATTTAATGTGCTTGCTTGGTTATTGTATGATCCGAATGAGATTGGGAGTTGAATAAAATGCTAAAATGAAGCCACGAGTGAGGTTGGGGAATCTGTAATATGAACATAGTGGCATTCAGACAGAATGCGTTCATCGTTAAGTATAGTAGATATAAGCTATAAGGTTGGATTCCTTTTATACCTTCTGTGGTGTGTAGTTGGTTGCGCCTTGACTTAGTAATTATAAGTCCTAGGGTCGAGTCCCGGTCGGGGTAAAGAAATGATTCATGTTTTCACAAATGTAATGTGCTTGCTTGGTTATTGTATGACCCGAATGAGATTGGGAATTAAATTAAATGCTAAAATGAAGCCACGAGTGAGGTTGGGAATCTGTAATATGAACATAGTGGCATTCAGATAGAATGCGTTCATCCCTAAGTATAGCAGAAATAAGCTATAACGTTGGATTCCTTTTATGCCTTCTGTGGTGTGTAGTTGGTAGCGCCTTGACTTAGTAATTATAAGTCCTAGTTTGGAGTCCCGGTCAGGGTAAAATATAATTCATGTTTTCAAATATTTAATGTGCTTGATTGGTTATTGTATGACCCGAATGAAATTGGGAATTGAATAAAATGCTAAAATGAAGCCACGGGTGAGGTTGGGGAATCTATAATATGAACATAGTGGCATTCAGATAGAATGCGTTAATCCCTAGGTATAGCAGATATAAGCTATAAGGTTGAATTCATTTTATGCATTCTGTGGTGTGTAGTTGGTTGCGCCTTGACTTAGTAATTATAAGTCCTAGGTTCGAGTCCCGGTCTGTGTAAAAAATGATTCATGTTTTCAAATATTTAATGTGCTTGCTTGGTTATTGTATGATCCGAATGAGATTGGGAGTTGGAAAAATGCTAACATGAAGCCACGGGTTAGGTTGGGGAATCTGTAATATGAACATAGTGGCATTCAGACAGAATGCGTTCATTACTTATTATAGCAGATATAAGCTATAAGATTGGATTCCTTTTATACCTTCTGTGGTGTGTAGTTGGTAGCGCCTTGACTTAGTAATTATAAGTCCTAGGTTCGAGTCCCGGTCGGGGTAAAGAAATGAATCATGTTTTCACAAATGTAATGTGCTTGCTTGGTTATTGTATGACACGAATGAGATTGGGAATTGAATTAAATGCTAAAATGAAGCCACGAGTGAGGTTGGGGAATCTGTAATATGAACATAGTGGCATTCAGATAGAATGCGTTCATCCCTAAGTATAGTAGATGTAAGCTATAAGGTTGGATTCCTATTATACCTTCTGTGGTGTGTAGTTGGTAGCGCCTTGACATAGCAATTATAAGTCCTAGGTTGGAGTCCCGGTCGGGGTAAAAGAATGATTCATGTTTTCACATACGTAATGTGCTTGCTTGGTTATTGTATGACCCGAATGAGTTTGGGAATTGAATTAAATGCTAAAATGAAGCCACGAGTGAGGTTGGGGAATCTGTAATATGAACATAGTGGCATTCAGTTAGAATGCGTTCATTCCTAAGTATAGCAGATATAAGCTATAAGGTTGGATTCCTTTTATACCTTCTGTGGTGTGTAGTTGGTAGTGCCTTGACTTATTAATTATAAGTCCTAGTTTCGAGTCCCGGTCGTGGTAAAAAAATTATTCATGTTTTCACACATGTAATGTGCTTGCTTGGTTATTGTATGACCCAAATGAGATTAGGAATTGAATTAATTGCTAAAATGAAGCCATGAGTGGGGCTGGGGAATCTTTAATATGAACATAGTGGCATTCAGATAGAATGCGTTCATCCCTAAGTATAGCAGATATAAGCTATTCGGTTAGATTCCTTTTATACTTTCTGTGGTGTGTATTTGGTGGCGCCTTGACTTAGTAATTATAAGTCCTAAGTTCGTGTCCCGGTCGGGGAAAAAATTGATTCATGTTTTCACATATGTAATGTGCTTGTTTTGTTATTGTATGACCCGAATGAGATTGGGAATTGAATTAAATGCTAAAATGAAACCACGAGTGAGTTTGGGGAATCTGTAATATGACCATAGTGGCATTCAGATAGAATGAGTTCATCCCTAAGTATAGCAGATATAAGCTCTAAGGTTGGATTCCTTTTATACCTTCTGTGGTGTGTAGTTGGTAGTGCCTTGACTTAGTAATTATAACTCCTAGGTCCGAGTCTCGGTCGGGGTAAAAAAATGATTCATGTTTTCACATATGTAATGTGCTTGCTTGGTTATTGCATGACCCGAATGAGATTGGGAACTGAATTAAATGCTAAAATGAAACCACGAGTGAGGTTGGTTAATCTGTAATATGACCATAGTGGCATTCAGATAGAATGCGTTCATCCCTAAGTATAGCAGATATAAGCTACAAGGTTGGATTCCTTTTATACCTTCTGTGGTGTGTAGTTGGTAGCACCTTGACTTAGTAATTATAAGTCCTAGGTTCGAGTCCCGGTCGGGGTAAAAAAATGATTCATGTTTTCACATATGTAATGTGCTTGCTTGGTTATTGTATGACCCGAATGAGATTGGGAATTGAATTAAATGCTAAAATGAAGCCACGAGTGAGGTTGGAGAATCTACACTATGAACATAGTGGCATTCAGATAGAATGCGTTCATCCCTAAGTATAGCAGATATAAGTTATACGGTTTGATTCCTGTTATACCTTCTGTGGTGTGTAGATGGTAGCGCCTTGACTTAGTAATTATAAGTCATAAGTTCGAGTCCCCCTCTGGGAAAAAAATGATTCATGTTTTCACATATGTAATGTGCTTGTTTGGTTATTGTATGACCCGAATGAGATTGGGAATTGAATTAAATGCTAAAATGAAACCACGAGTGAGGTTGGGGAATCTGTAATATGAACATAGTGGCATTCAGATAGAATGCGTTCATCCCTAAGTATAGCAGATATAAGCTATAAGTTTGGATTCCTTCTATTCCTTCTGTGGTGTGTAGTTGGTAGCGCATTGACTTAGTAATTATAAGTCCTAGGTTCGAGTCCCGGTCGGGGTAAAAAAAGATTCATGTTTTCACATATGTAATGTGCTTGCTTGGTTATTGTATTACCCGAATGAGATTGGGAATTGAATTAAATGCTAAAATGAAGCCACGAGTGAGGTTGGGGAATCTGTAATATGAACATAGTGGCATTCAGATAGAATGCATTCATCCCTAAGTATAGCAGATATAATCTATAAGGTTGTATTCCTTTTATATCTTCTGTGGTGTGTAGTTGGTAGCGCCTTGACTTCGTAATTATAAGTCCTAGGTTCGAGTCTCGGTCGGGGTGAAAAAATGA
>JAXCGZ010017089.1:55000-62500 GCA_037179515.1 Halocaridina rubra | reverse complement strand
AAATGAAGCCACGAGTGAGGTTGGGGAATCTGTAATGTGGACATAGTGGCATTCAGTTAGAATGCGTTCATTCCTAAGTATAGCAGATATAAGCTATAAGGTTGGATTCCTTTTAACCTTCTGTGGTGTAGTTGGTAGCGCCTTGACTTAGTAATCATAAGTCCTAGGTTCGAGTCCCGGTCGGGGTAAAATATGATTCATATATATATATATATATATATATATATATATATATATATATATATATATATATATATATATATATATATATATATATGTATATATATATATATATATATATATATATATATATATATATATATATATATATATATATATATATATATATATATATATATATATAAAATATATATATATATATATATATATATATATATATATATATATATATATATATATATATATATAAACCTCCCATCGTATCTAAATTTGCATAGTTTATTAAGCCTTACAAAAGTAATTTTTTTTTTATTGCAGTCAGTTTGTTTGCATTTTCGAAGTCGATCTGTATCCTTTTTTCTAATATAAAAGTACAAGGTAGTCATTATTGTAAACTCCATATTTATAATTGTTAATAACGTTACTGATTATTAACCGATTGTAGTGGAACACATTGTAATGAAGCTTGTTCTCTGATTTCCAGTATTCTATTTGACCGTTTTATATCTGTAGTTGTTGATTGTGCTACATCCAGCCCTTTCCAGGTTACCAACTATGTTCCTTCTCTTCTTCAATGATTTTTTTGCTGACGATTCTACCCTTCACTATTCCTCTGCCTTTTCCTCACAACCATCATCTGCTACTCGTAATCTGTCTCATATCGCTCTTTCTTCTACTCTGAACACCGATATGCAGAGGGTATCTCTGCGTGGCACTCAAAATTCAGTTAAATTCAATGCCTCCATTGAATAACCTGATTACTCTATTGTCTTCGAAACTAACAAAATTTACCCTCTTAATTCTATCAACATATTATGTATCCATATAGCCTCTAATTTGTCTTGAAGGAATCACATAATCCAAATTTCTAAATCTTCATCCAAAAATATTGGGGGTTCTGTCTCGTTTCCGTCATTACTTTTCCTCTTTACAATTACTTGAAATCAATAAAACTCTTATCCGTCCCTGCTTAGAATACTGCTCACACATCTGGGGTGCTCTTTCTTATACTTATCTCCTTGATAGGATTGAATATAAGGCAGTCAGACTCACTCAATAATGATCCTTCTCTAACTTTTAATCTGGATTCTCTCTCTCTTTGCCGTAATGTATCATCCCTTTCTCTTTTCTATCACAACTACTTCCATCGCTACTCTGATGAGTTGGTGAGTTGCAACCCTCCCCGACTGCCGAGGCCGCATAACGCTCGCAAATCGGCCTCATCTTACAGTTACTGTGTGGAGATTTCTAGCTCACGGATTAGTCGGTTCAGCGACTGCTGCTTCACATCTACCTCCAGACTCTGGAACTCTCTTCCTCCTTCCGTCTTTCTTAATTCTTATGACCTATCTTCCTTCAAAAAGCTGATTTATCGTCATCTCAGGGCCTAATCCTCCATATCTCTAGGTCCTCTGTATTTTGAATATTTTTTTCTGTCAGTCGTTTTCCTTTGTGCAACATTACTTCATCTCTGCCTTGTCTTTAACCCATTTTTTTTTCTTCGTCTTGGTGTTTTCTCGTGCCGGGCCTTTATTGATAAGGGCAGTTTCTGCCTGTCCCGGTGCCTGCTCCATGGCTATCCAGGCCAGGAATCGGGCACACCGATCTTACCAAGTCTCTCCTTCCGATTTAACTAGCTCTGCTTTTATTGTACCTAGGAATCGCTGTACTGCTCAGATTCGAAGGTCGAAGGCTTATTTTATAAGAAGGAAATTTGATGACCTTAACTCTTCTCCCACTGACAAATGCTTCTGGTCCTTAGCCAAAAATCTCTTCAAAAATTCTGTAACTCAAGCTTTCCCATTCTCATTCGTTCTGATGGTTCTATAGCTTGCTCTTCCACTGACAAAGACACTCTTTGGCTCTCATTTTTCTGCCAGCGCACCTGTTCTTCAATCATTACCCCTCTATAACCCTATGCCCTCCATTATTCTTTCTTCACGCAAAGTTCATAAGGTTTTTCGCTCGCTAAAGATGAACAAGGCATCTGGTCCTGATGGTATCCCTGCAAGGTTCTTTAAGGAGTTTGCACATGAACTGGCTCCCGTGCTTTGACGTCTTTTTTGGCTCATTCTGTCAACCAATATCTATCCTTCATCTTGGAAGCATGCTGTAGTTCAACCTGTTCCTAAGAAGGGTGACCACTCTATCCCTTCAAACTACCGACCTATTGCCCTAACCTCCTCTATTGCTAAAGTTTTCGAACCTTTGCTCAATGCTCATTTCTTGAAACGCCTTGAATCTAACTCGCTTATCTCTGATCACCAGTATGGCTTCTGCAAGGCAAGATACACTGGTGATCTCCGGTCCTATGTTACTAATATTATACCCAGGTATGACTGGTAAATACCAAATTAAAGTTTTTCATGCCCGAGACCTAGGTTAATATATGACAGGATGGCAATGGCTACCTGACTGGTAATCTGGCTCGAAATAGTGAAGGGCATGGAAATAAGGTGAACATTTTATAACAATTGTAATATTAATATCACTTAATACAATAGGAATTACAATCTGAGATTTAACAAACCTACAGATTAACAAAACACACATAAATATGTACAATCCTACAGTTTAACAAAATCAGACCTAAACACATTAATAACTGATGAATATAAATTACATATAAACCTATAGATTAACACACACAAGAACTGACAAAAACCAACAAGGAAATAATAATGATAATTAATATAACTTTTAACTGATACGAAAAGTGAAATGGAACCTGGGAGGAGAGCAATAAACTAATTCACAATAACGAATAATACAAACTATACACAGGGAGCTTCAGATGGACAAAAGCCGGTACGGGGCATATAATCCTGGTATTTGCTGACGATCGCTGGTTAGGAACTGTACTCTGTCGGCTGGCGTTCTTGACCAGGCATATAAAACTTCGGACAGGGTGGACGTCTTGGGACTAAGATGGTCAGCCAAGGTAGGGTCGAGGGTAAGGCCAGAAACTTCATTATGATTGGCTATTAGAGGAGAAGTGAATGCTGCTTGGTTGAAATGAACGCTGATTGTTACAGTTAAGCTATTGGCACTTAAAATGGGGTAACAAGGTTGTTTGGGGTTGTAACATACCCCCACACCAAAAACCTTTGTAGGGGAACCTGGAAGAGGTAAGGAAGAGAGACGACCACAAACAAGCAGCTCATAGTATTTGGTGGGATCATAGTGTATTGACAGGCAAGTAACAAATACTTCCAGCATTCCCACTTCTCGGTAGACATCCTTGAATACCACGTTATGTTTGAAGACAGTAAGTAATGTGTCTATACAGATGATGGAACAGAGGTTGACACTGGTGCCTCGTAGAATTACCGATGGCAGCACGTTGAAAGCTTGGACATTTCTCACACTGGCATCCGCCTCAAATCCACGTGATAAGGCATCAGCAAATATATTTTCCGTGCCTCTAATATGGTGAACTTGAAATTTATAGGTTTGAAGTAGGAGGGACCACGTAGTAAGCTTTTGATGGGGTAGTTTGGTCGAGTTGATAAAGGCCAGTGGGTGGTGATCGGTGAAAACCTGTACACAGTGAGGTGAAGCCTGAGGATAGCACTCACACTTCTTGAATGCAAGGATGAGAGCCAGTGCCTCTTTTTCTCTGGTGGAATAGGATGGTTGATGCTTCTGCAACTTGCAGTAATAATATGCCACGGGGTGCAGTACATTGGGTTGTTGGTCGGCTTGCAAAAGGTTGAAGTCTGGAGCCCTTAAAACAGATTGAGAAGTTAAAAACATTTTATTTTGGTACAAACTAAATTGGGCGTTAAATGCGGAAGTCTCTTTAGCTCTTTCTGTAAGAGGTATTTGATAATACCCCTTAGTGAATCCAATGGTTATAATAAACTGGGGTTTTCTAATAGTATTTAAAAGGTTTTCTATTAAGGGGAGGGGAAAAGAATCTTTGACAGTTACGTTTTTTACTTTTTTATAGTCAGTACAAAGTCTTGAAGATCCATCAGGTTTTGGCACTAAAATACATGGTGATGCCCAGGGAGACATACTTGGTTCAGCTAAGCCTTGAGTTAATAGATAATCTACTTCTTTCTTAATAATATCATTCTTATGAGGGTGTAATCAATATGGAGCTTGCCTAATTGGGGCTTGACATGAATTAATCAACTTTATGTCATGTTGGATATAATTACACACTCCTGGTGAATCAGAAATAACAGAGGGAAATTGATGCAACAGCTGAGCCAAGTCTGCCTTCTGGTTTGAATGAAGATCACCAAGATATTCTTTAACATTCTTTAATATACTGGTGTTGGAGAGAGAGCCTTGGTTACAGGGTAAGTCAACAGGTAGGCTACTCTCACTATCACCATCAAATCCCATCTCAGACATAGGGTTGGAGTCTGCCACACATACTGTAACGGGAGAAACAGTTCCGACATCTACCTATGGTGATCTGGAATAGTAAGGTTTAAGTAAATTCACATGAACCAACTGTGTTTTCTTTCTATGATTAGGTGTTGCTGACATACTTTAAAGGACTCAACTTTTTCTGAATTACATATGGCAAACAATATTCTCGCAACACCTGCTTTAAAGTTTTGTGAAATATTTCCAGACACCCCTGAGACTGTGAGTAATAGGCAGATGAAGTTACATTTTTGACTCCTAACTCATTTAAGATCTGCGGAAAAGTTAGACTTGTAAAATTCGTACCCTGATTAGACTGAATTTCTTTTGGGATGCTTTTATCATCATTATCTACAGCAACATGTCGCATCACTGCCAACGAAGGATCAGAACTCTGTGCTTGTATTAGTTCATTTTTAGGCAATAGCTGGTTCAGGAGATCCTCCTGAACTTTAGAGGAAGGCAAAGATGACATGTATTGATGATTTAGACACAACGAGTTTAGCTTGAGCCCTTTTTACTGAACAAGAAGGAAAAAGATTATGGAATTCATCAAGAACTCTTAGAAGAGGATTATCAACAGTAGTAATATTATGTACGGTAAGAGTTTCAGCGAGATCATTTCCCAATAATAGCTGAACCCCTTGAACAGGAAATTTACCATATTTTACAGCTACTTTTACATTTGACTTGAACAGGGGGCATTCAAGATAAACTCGTGCAAGAGGATATGACATATGAGACGTTAAATCTGACAGTAGAACCTTCTCTCCTGTTAACTTATGACTCAGATTAGGAATAGCATCATGAACTAAAATGGACTGAGCAGCCCCAGTATCTCTAAGAATAGTTATGGGGAATGCCCGACCCTTTGGGCTAAGCGCAACATGACCCGTGAAGTAAATGCTTTGAACATACTGGTCTGAGAGGAGCAAAAATTAGAAGCAACTGGTTTAGTTTCGGAATTTATATCAGTAAAACCCTTCTTTGAAACTTGGCACCCTGGATTTTTACACTGTGCAATGCTATGTCCTACTTTCTTACAATAACCACAAAATAGCTGGTTTGAATTTGACTTATTGTCTCTCTGCCCATCACTCCATCTAATTTGGGGATCACGAGAGGTAGATTTTACAAAAACGCCACGATCCACCCCACGCACATTCCAGGATTCCAACTGTAAGGCTTGAGCATCTGCCATTTCTGCCACCTTAAGAAGCTCCGTTATATTGCTCTCCTCTACATATTTAAGTATAGGAAATGGTATTTTACTCTTCCATTCCTCCAAGACTATTGCATTCAATAGTTCGGAAAAGGTAGTGACATTTAAGGATTCTAACCACTTTTTGAATTGTCGCAATTTATCGGAGGCAAATATCACGTAGGTTTGATACTTAGCTTTAGTCATATTCCTAAATTTCTGCCTATATCCTTCTGGTGTCATTGCATGCGCATGAAGTATTTGAGTTTTAACAAACTCATAGTCTTCTGTTACATCCAAACTACTATAGACTCTCAGAGACTTTCCCGACAATTTAAGACTTATAATGTTCATCCACTCGTCTTTTGGCCAATTCTGTTTATTAGCGATTTTCTCAAACAATTTTAAGGATCCATCAATGTCTCCTTCGTCAGATATTAGTAACATAGAAGAAACTGTGGAATAGTTGTAAGATACCTCTTTCTCCTTTATAGATAGTTCTATGTCCCTATGCTTACCAACCTGTTCCAACTCTTTCAATTTTAATTTTCTTTCTGCATCTAATTTTTTCGTTTCTGCTTCCAATTTTCTCGTTTATACTTCCAATTTTAATTCCCTTTTTCTCGTTTCTACTTCCAATTTTCTCGCTTCTACTTCCAATTTTAATTCCCTTTCTCTCGTTTCTACTTTTATTGTTGTTGTTTCTACTTCTAATTCCATTTTTCTCGATTCTGCTTCAAATTTTAATTCCTTTTCTCTCGCTTCTAGTTTCTACTAAAGTTCTAATCTATACTTCTCTAACTCGAGCGAGGAAGAGGGGTCAGCTTTCGGAGTAGCATTATCAATACGAGCTACTTCAATTTTCTTTGACTTAGGAATCTCGTCTGGATCGGAATCTTCCTCGGTTTCATCAGGTTATGAAAAATATTCAACAATTACTTCAAGAACACCTTGTTTCATTAAATGTTTCGAAACAAGTTCCTTAACGGTTTTCTTAGTTACCTTTGAGGGGTAAGTTGGAAAAGCAATTTTATAATGTTCAGCAATTTTTAACCAATCGGATTTTCTAATGTCACTTACTTGATCCCAAGAGGGAGACTTCAAGAAAAATGATATATCAAGTTCTTTACCAGCCATGACGTTTTTTAATCAAAACTTTAGGAAAAATGAAGTGAGGAAGCTCTGGGAAAATACAGTGGCGATAGTCAAGCATGACCCCGGAATCTATGCTTTACTATACACAAATACTTCGACACTAGAGTATTAGCGACTTATTAGGTTGAGATACTAGAAACTAGCATGAGTGATGGGATCATGCGTGTCCCGATACTTGAGTAGAGTACTTTGAAACTTGGATACTTGTGAGAGTACAGTGAATATTGATACTTGAATAAAGAGACTTGAAAATAAAAAGCACTAAGATTCTTGACGATTCTTGAAAAAACCTAACGAGCCATTTAATACTGATTCATGAGATTAATTAGGTTAACAAAGTTAACGAGTCTTGGAAGAATGTATAGAAAACTACCGTCACCCTACTTTCAGATTAGTGTTTACTATTGCGGCTACCACGCAAGATTACAAGTATACACTAATGACCAACGAGCATCACACACTTGTTACGGTTGCTACGATTTGTACTTCTTATAGCAAAAGACACAGACAATAAATACACAAAAAAAATGGTTTCACAAAAATTGAAACTCAAGAATTCATTGTTCACTTTCCTGAAATCG
>JAXCGZ010017089.1:37500-50000 GCA_037179515.1 Halocaridina rubra | reverse complement strand
GAGAGAGAGAGAGAGAGAGAGAGAGAGAGAGAGAGAGAGAGAGAGAGAGAGAGAGAGGATGAAACGTTTGGAATCCACAAATAGAAAAGTGGAGAAGGAAAGATATGTCATGAGACGCAAAAGGAATTAAGTGTGTGTGTTTGTCTGTGTGAGTAATTACTTAATTGTAATTACCTAATTGTGCTTACGGGAAAGAGCCCCAAGCTTGTAACTTCCCGCTTCCTGGTCGGTTCCATTTTGTACTTAGAGATACTTATTATACTTGTCCTTAAAACTATAGATTGAGTTAGCATTAACTAATTCCTCGCTTACCGAATATCGGTTATCAACTATTCTTACACTAAAAAAACTACTTCCTTACATCCTGCGTGTGTGTGTGTGTGTGTGTGTGTGTGTGTGTGTGTGTGTGTGTGTGTGTGTGTGTGTGTGTGTGTGTTTGTGATTACCTAATTGTGATTACGGAAAAGAGCCCTATGCTTGTAACTCCCTGCTCCTGGTCGGTTCCATTCTTGTTCTCATTGTTACTCATCATATTTGTCCTTAACACTATGAATTAAGCTAGCATTAACTACATCATCGCTTAGTGCATTCCAGTCATCAACTACTCTTATACTAAAAGAGTACTTTTTTACATCCTGCAAAGACTCTTTCTTACGGAACTTCCAACTATGTTCTCTAGTTTTAGACCAGCCATACCATAACATCGATCCCTATCCACTCCGTCAAAACCATGAAAAAATTCAAGAGCCGTATCCATTTCCTACCTCATTCTTCTACCTTCGAGTGATGGTAAGTCTAATTCCCACAGTCTCTCCTTGCAATTGACTTTACTTATTTCTGGAACCATCTCCATGACATGTCTTTGAACATTTTCCAGCTGCATATTTAAGCTTTGTGTGTGTGTGATTACCTAATTGTGATTAACTAATTGTGTTTACGTGAAAGAGCCCACAGCTCGTATCTTCCCGTCTCCTAATAGATTCCATTTCCTGCTTAGTGATACTTATCATACCTGTCCTTAAAACTATGGATTGAGATAGCATTAACGACCTCCTCGCTTAGCGAATTCCAGTTATCAACTACTCTTACATTGAAAAAGAATTTTCTTACATCCTGCAAAGAAGTTTTCTTATGCAGCTTCAAACTATGACCTCTAGTTCTAACCATGAAGAAATTTAAAGACTGTCACTATATTCCCCCTCAATCTTCTAGCTTGGAGTGATGGTAAGTCTAATTCCCTCAGCCTCTCATCATAACTGTGATTACGTATTTCTGGCACCAGTTTCGTGGCATGTCTTTGAACTTTTTCAAGCTTAGCTATGTGCTTTTTCAAGTGCGGATTCCAAAAGGGGGCTGCATATTCGAGTTTTGGCCTCACATAGGTTACATAAACATTTCCTTGTCCATGTGCCTGAAGGCTACCCTTACATTTGATAAGAAGGCATATGCTGCCCTTACTATGCCATTTATATGTATTACTGGATACAAATCTGCCAGTATGTTTACTCCTAGATCTCTCTCATTTTCTGTCTCTTGAAGTTGTACTCCAGCCACCGAGTAGTCAAACTTGGGCCTTCTTGCACTTGTACCCATTCTCATTACCTTACATTTTGAAGTATTGAATTTCATTAGCCACTTTTCTGACCACTCATGCAGACTATTTAGATCTTCCTGAAGTTCTCTACCATTGTTCTCGTTTCCTACTTTCTTCACAATCTTTGCATCATCTGCAAACATATTCATGAAAGAATTTACAGACCCTTGTAGGTCATTTACATATACAAGGAACAAAAGTGACCCTAAAACTGAACCCTGTGGTACTCCACTACTAACTCTTCTCCATTCAGACACTGAGTGTCTTACTCTAACCCTCTGTTCCCTTCGTTCTAAGTAAGTTTTTATCCATTCCAAGACATTTCCACCTATTCTAGCCATTGCTTGCAGCTTCCTAATAAGTCTCCCATGTGGAACAGTGTCAAACGCTTTCTGGAAGTCTAAAAATATGCAATCTGCCCAACCCTCTCTTTCCTGTAAGATTCGGCTTACCTCATCATAAAATCCTAATAAATTTTCTACTGTTGATCTACCTTCTCTGAAGCCATGTTGCCTCACTGACAAAAAGTTGAAGGATTCCAAGTGAAGAGAGATATGTTTCCTTAGTATTTTCTCCATAACTTTGCAAACTATGCTGGTTAAGGAAACTGGTCTATAGTTCAGAGCCATATCCCTCCCTCCCTTTTTAAAGATAGGTATCACGTGTGCTTGTTTCTAGCATCTTGGAATCTCCCCTGACTCCAGTGACATATTAAATATGATACTTAGTGCCACTGATATTGAGTTTGCACATTTTTTAAGTACATGAGGGGATATATCATCAGGACCTGTAGCTTTATGAACAT
The DNA here is from genome assembly GCA_037179515.1 of Halocaridina rubra. Lineage (NCBI taxonomy): Eukaryota > Metazoa > Arthropoda > Malacostraca > Decapoda > Atyidae > Halocaridina > Halocaridina rubra. Next base: position 47,601 of record JAXCGZ010017089.1, on the reverse strand, counting down.
CTAACTCCATCAGCGCTTTGCTGGAGGATTGATGTAAGGTTGATGTTCTCTAATTCCGGCCCTTGAGCTTTTATCTCTGCAATCTGAGGGAGTGGGGTATTTTCTACTGTAAATACTGACTGAAACTCCTTGTTCAATTCTTTGCAGATCTCCTCATCCGTCTCAGTGATGCTTCCATCTGCTCTCTTAAGCCTTAAAAATTGTTCTTTTAATATTCAGTTTTCCTCTGATATAGCTGTGGAAAAGCTTGGGATTTTCTTTAGCCTTCCTGGTGATGTCCCTCTCATAATCTCTCTCTGCCTCTCTTCTTTCACTTAGGTAATCATTTCTTGCTCTTTTGTAGGTTTGCCAGGCATTTATGTTTTTTCTCCTCCTATACCTTTTCCAGCATTTGTCGCTCCACTCCTTAGCACTTTTACACTCATTATCGAACCATTTCTCTCTGGCATGAATTACACCTACTTTGGTGACAGGTATGCAGCAATCTACTATCTTCCCATATTTCTCACAAAAGTTGTCATAGATTTCTCGTACAGATTTGTTCTAAAATAAGGTTCTCCAGTCAATAACTGCAAAAAGCTCATTCATTTTGATGTAATCTCCTTTCGGATAGTTCCCCCTCATGTCCTCAGTGCCTCTACTTTCAGGCAGAATATCTTCAATGATATACTACACCAACAACACACAGTGGTCACTCTTTCCAATTGGTGGTTCATACTCAATTTTTTCAATATACCAACACATTATCTGTGAATACTAGATCAAGTAGTGATGGCTCATCCCCACCCCTTGCCCTCGTTGGTTCCATTACATGTTGGTGTAGGAAATTCCCTTGTACGCAATCTAGGAATCTTGCCCCGAATGAGTCCTCACCACTGTGTGGGTCAAGATTTATCCAATCTATCTCTTTATGATTAAAATCTCCCATAATCAAAATCCTACATTTTCTCTCCCATGCCATGTTAACAACTGAGTTTATGACTTCAATAGTACCTGTATGACTTTCCTCATAATCTTCTAGCCTATTCTGGTTCCTTGGTGGGTTATATACAACAGTTATTATAATGCTCTCCGACCCAGTATTTATGCGAGCAACAAGAAATTCCTTGAACTCACTTTTTATAGCCAAGTATATTTCTTCAATTTGAATCCTTTCACTTATGAGCAGTGCTTTCCCTCCACCTGTCCTCTCATATCTTTCAACCCTTAATATTCTGAAGCCCTTAGGAAAAACTGTGACACTGTTTATGTCCTCACTCAACTTAGTCTCTGTAATTGCTACTATATCTGCCTTACTGTTGTGAATCCTATCTTTTAATTCTACTGCCTTACCAGCTAATCCATCAGCATTTGTGTATAACAATCTTAATGAGACCCCATCCCCTGATCTTCTGTCATTATCTTCTTTATCTCCCCTTTGTCTGGAAGAACTCTGAAATGAAAATTTTTCTTCTCTTCTTCATTTCTTTCTTCATTTAACCTTCTTGCCTCTTGCAACAATTTTTTTATCTTTCCCACCTCTTGATGTGTTCTGTATCGTCTAATGAACACTTCTTTGAATTCTTGAAGGTCTTTTAGACTTTTTTTTCTCATCAATATTTCTCTACATGTTTCCCCTCTCTCAAAGGTTACTTTTGTTGGTCTCTGCTTTCGTTCCCTCGAATATTTGCCTAGTTGGTGAATGTTTACAATATCCTCAGGACCACAAACTGCTCCAAGCTTTCTTATCAGGTCTACAACCCTAGCTTTATTTTCTTCGAGTCTCCCCTGCCATGTTGGCTCCTGGGATTCGCTTATGCCTGAGATTACCACTTTATCAATTGTCTGTTTAATCAGTGGATTTGCCCTTTCCATCACAACGTCTTTCATTTTTTCGATTACTGTCTTTTTATAGTCAACTGTTTGTATGTTTTCCAGTGCCACCACCTTTACAGCCTCTTATACTGCCACATTCCCCTTTAGTGCATCAGCAAAGGAAGTTTTCATGGCATCATGTTCCATATTCAGCTCCTGAAACTCTTCTCTAAACTGTTCAATGTTTTCCTTAATCTGGATATTCCAAGATGCAATCTCGCCTCTCTCAGAAGAGAGCAGTGAACTAACATCTAATTCATTTAGGTTGTCATTCAGCTGTTTGTTGTTATATTCTTGCTTATGAATTCTGGTTTCTAGTTCACTCTTTTCCCCTTCCAGCTTCTTTATTCATTTTTCTAGTTCTTTTCTCTCCTGCACTTGTGCTTTATTTACGTCCTCCTAAAATCTTTTTTCCTCTCTGAGTGTTTCATTCTCTTTCATTTCTCTATCCATATTCCCAATTTTATCATCAAGGCTTATAACCAATGCCTCTAAATCCTTGATTTTCTTTTTTAATCTCCTAATAGCTACCCCTCCTCCCGACCCATGGGTGGTGGAGGTTGAGGACAGAGATGGCCTCATTTTTATGTTTTCCCTTTCACAGAAATATAGAAAGAAGAAGAAAAAGAGAAAAAAAAGAGAGAAAAACTTTTATTTAAGCTTCACACAGAATTTTTATATCTTCATATAAGTGCTATTTAGTGACTCAATTTATATCTTTTCTGGTTACACACATCCCAACTTAAAAATTTGACTTTGGTAATATGAGGGAAAAAAAGAAAAAAAATTGCAAACAAAAACAAAAGTCAACTTGAAGGAAAATTCGAATTTGTATTTGAGGAGACACCCACCTGTCTCTGCTATATATTCTTCTTAACTGATAAACTCACTTGCTAACCAAGGTATGTCATCACAAGATCAGACTTTACATTTGACTCAATATATATACAAAATAGATACAAAATAATAAAAGAGAAAGCTAAAAAAAAAAGCAAAAAATGAAGAACAATAAGACAGCTGTGCTACTTGGCAACTTAACTCAGTACTGTTGACAGGTGTATTATTGGTATGCATTTGATTATTCATTTATTTCGTGTATCAAACTAACTATCAACTTAATATAAATGGGAAGGATACTGATTATAACAATATATGGAACCACAGGATCAGGTCAACGGCTTAAGAGCTCTCCCCAATTTACACAAAAGATTAGGTAATGTGATGTGATGGCTTAACCTCTGGCAACTCTTCTAAACTTCCTTCAAGGCAGAACAGGCCAGCTTCTTCTCTTTCCCCTCACAAAAATGTTCTCAATTTTTTCCTTTAATATTTTGGACAGTCTCGTCATACAACAAATATAAATTTTTTACTCATAATGCTCTGCACGATGTCTTATTTAGGGAAATTTTGTTTATGTTTTAATCTAAAGTCTTGGTCACTCAAAAACACAAGGAAAAATTTAAGAGATACTGAATGTTTGTTTTCTAATACCCGCCATGTGTGTGTGTGTGTGTGTGTGTGTGTGTGTGTGTGTGTGTGTGTGTGTGTGTGTGTGTGTGTGTGTGTGTGTGTGTGTGTATGTTTGTGTGTGTGCATTTTTGTGTGACGTGGTCGTGTGTCATATGGTTCAGACACATGTTTAGTACTTGCGACCTACCATTGGTAATCAATACCTAAAAAAATCCTCCTTTAAGTGGACGTTATATGCTCGGGCATCTAACTTGCTCACATAAAACAGTATTTTTTTCTGACACCCACATACACACACACACTACATATATTGTTTTCAATGGCTATAGCTGGTATATCACAATAAAAAAAAATTTGACCAAAAAAACATTGTGATGATAATTACCATAAATATATAACATTGTATACTTGAAGTAAAAACGAATCTTTCGTTAAACTGAGCATGAACTTATTTACTTATTATTATTAGTAGTATGATTTTTATTTTGTCGGAGTGACTAGAGTTTGATATAGGTAATGATGCCCTTCTTTTATACCTAGACCAGTGGTTCATGGCCTTCAGGCACGATTGCTCAGCCATTTCGCGTTGGCAAACAGCTGACACAACCTGGGTTATCTACAAAAATTCCAAACAATAACCACCGGAATAAACAGCAAAGAACTTATGAAAATTCCCCTATCAGCAAGACTACGGAAAGAGACAATAAAAAGTTCTCTTATCGGCGTCCACGCATGAGAAACTTTTCCTGGATAGATGGCTCTTACTACCCTAGACTCTCACTTAGGCACACAATCCTTGGAAAGGCCCAAACTTACCATATCCCATACTAAAGTCAGAGGTATCCGTCCAACGCTAGGTACAGATACCAGGCTCCATGGACTAACCCCAGAATATGCTATGACTATGAATTCCCAAGGGGAACACACAGTCAACAAAATCCTTAGACAAACGCAAGAACAAACTACAACTATAACTACGAATACCTCCCTGAAGCATGTTGAATTTGCATCATTGATGCATGTGAACGTTCATTTCCTTCTTGCCCATTTTGAGGATATAATAATGTTAATAAATGACTACAACATAGACATCCTCTGCATAAGTGAAACTTGGTATCTTCCTACAACTGAGAATTAACATGTGGACATCCCAGAGATTAAATTATTTCGTAATGACCATGGCTGTGGAGGGTGGGGTCTGGATTTATGTTAGAATTTAGTTCAGTGTATTAGAAATAAACACAGATCTAGAAAAATCTGAAGAGCTCTAAGATATGTGGATCACATTGCAGTATTCAAAATTTTTATCTTGCATGATAGGCTGTGTTTACCGCCACCCAAAATACCTTCCAGTTCATTCAGTCATCTGCTAGAAACATTCAGAAATATTTGTGTGCACCATATTCCCGTACACATACTTGATTGCTTTAATGATGGCTTGCTCTCAGCATATAACAAAATGAAAAGGGTGATCAACACTGTGAAGTTAACGCAAATAGTGACAAAACCGACCCGTATAACCCATTTTTCTAGGACTCTGATAGATCTGATAATAACTAATAAAGTGGAAAGTATACTCTATTGGAACGTATTTCCTTGATCAATTGCAGATCATGAGTTCAGTATTGCTATGCTAAACATAAACAATCCCAAAAGGAAGCCTCTTCTCAAGACATTCGGGTGCCTTAAAATTTATCCCCTGATATCTTTTGTGAAGCATTAATCAACAACAGAAATATACTTAATGGTATCCTAAACACAGATAACGTTGATTTGAAGGTGGAAATTCTAACAATCTACTTTATGCATGACTAGATAATTGCACACCCTTTGTAACAAGAAAAATAATCCGCCCTCAGTCCCTTGAATAACAAATGACGTTAAAGAGGCAATGCATATAAAAAATCAAACACAAAAACAGCTAACAATGAATAGATATGTAATGACTCTCCGTGACTGTTATAATACAGAAAAGAAACATGTCAGACTCATCACTGATATAAGTTAAAACAATTACTACAAAAAACAACTTAATGACTCTGAACATGATACAACAGCAACATGGAAAGTGATAAGAAGCATGATACCCAATGGAAAGACGAACTCAGAAGGTTATTAAAATATCACGGAGTTGAAAGACAAATCGGAAAACCTTATTAACTATTTTGCCAATGCTATCAAAAATACATATGAAAAAACGCAAGAAAACATCAACTCGGTGAACTTGCATAATTTCTAAAATGACTATTCTTCTAATGTAAACATCAGAGATTACTTTAAGATTGTGCTAATTCTTACCATAAAGAGCCTAAGATGCTCTACGAGTGATTGTATCTTATATCTTAATAATAATAAACACTTCCATTTTTACTGAAAGGTTTCCTGATTCATGGAAAATATTACATGTAATTCCACTACATGTTAAGGTGGACAGGGAAGATGTGACAAACTATCGTCCCATTTCCCTGCCACTAATTTTCTCTAAAATGTTAGAAAAAAATTGTCGCATGCCAACTTATGTCATATCTAGAGACAAACAGACTATTATCTGTAAACCAGCATAGTTTCAGACAGAGACTCTCTACGAAAACTGTCCTGCTCAAAGCTACTATTATAATTTACAATAAGATAGATAAGATAAAATTTCTCTTCTTGGATTATTAGACTTATCAGAAGCCCTTGACAGTGTAAGCCATGAAATTCTTATAAATAAATGCACTAACCTTAATACTGACCCAACCTGGTATAAGTCTAATTGCAGACGGTCACACCGTCTTAACAACATTATCACTGCTCCAAAAAATGCGTCATTTGGTATTCCCCAGGAATGAGTCCTTGGTCTTATCCTCTTCTCCATTCAGGTATATGATCTATCTAATTTTATTCCCGATTGTTTAGTTGTGCAATATGCAAATGACACTCAGCTACTCCTTAGTGGTGATATTAATAATTTCTCAGAGCTAATTAAGGGCAGAAAACACCCTGTCAAAAACAAAAACATATTTTCAATAAATAGGCTGTTAATTAACGAAATTAAAACACAGTGCATGTTTATTGGCTCAGTACCACATAGCACAAATTTTAGGACACATAACAATTAATTTTTGTGGCATTATCATTACACCTACCAAAACTGACAAAAATCTTGGAATTCACTTTGATCACTGCATGTTGCTTGATTCCCATATAGATGAAGTCTGCAAGTAGGTAACAGGAACTTTAATGTACTTATCATGTATGCAAGACAATTTTGAAACTACCACTCGAATAATGGTTGTCCAATCAATAGCCCTCAGTCAAATTAGCTAATGCATAGCGGTATGCGGAGCTATCGAACAGACTCAGATAATTAGAATACAGAAGCTAAGAAAATCTGCAGCTCCAATTGCCCTTGGAGGAAAAAGAAAATATGTTCACATCACACCGGATCTCAAAGCGCTTGGGTGGTTGCTGGTAGAAAATATGATCACCTATTCTATTTACGCTTTTGAATGCAAAACTTTGAACCATCACTATCTCAACTGGCTATTTAATATCAAAACAATCAGGGAAATAAGGGGAACAAATGCAAGACAAAATAGTGAGCTCTTTATTTAGAGAACAATCCCAGATGCAGGCTCAAAGATAATTACTATTAGAGAGCCATCTCTCTGCAACCATATTCCAGAACATCTTAACAATTCATCCTCCCTCGAGGCTTTCAATGACAACCTATATAGTTTTTTTTTAAACAAATAGTTACTGTTCACACACTAATCAAACTTAATGATTTAATGCAATTTCCCTTAACACTAACTATTCTATATGTAAATTGATATCGCCTTCTTTGATCTGTAAATTAAGAACTAATTATTATAATTGTAAGGAGTACAAAAATGATGATGAGGCCGATACTAAGGCTCATTTTTACAATAACTATCCAGTATGTAAGTTGTTATTACGGCATTTGATTTCAAACTTCTGCATCGAGTGTCATTATTGCTACTGACAAGGCCACTCTCTTTGGTTCTCATTTTTCTGCCAACTCCTCTATCAACGATTCCAGCGCACCTGTTCCTCAGTCTTTACCCCTCTCTAACCTTATACCCTCCCTTATCCTTTCTTCACGCAAAGTTCTAAAGGTTCTTTGCTCGCTAAAGACGAATGAGGCATCTGGTTCCAATGGTATCCCTGCAAAGTTCCATAAGGAGTTTGCAGATGAACTGGCTCCCATACTTTGCCGTCTTTTTTGCCTCATTCTGTCAACCAGTATCTATCCTTCATCTTGGAAGCATGCTCTAGTTCAACCTGTTCCTAAGAAGGGTGACAGCCCTATTCCTTCTAGCTATCGACCAATTGCCCTAACCTCCTCTATTGCTAAAGTTTTCGAAACTTTGCTCAATTTTCACTTCTTGAAAAGCCTTGAATCTAACTCACTTATCTTTGATCACCAGCACAGCTTCCGCAAGGCAAGATCCACTGGTGATCTCCTGTCCTATCTTACTTATGTATGGTCATCTTCTCTGAGGAACGATGGGGAATCCTTCGTCTTCGCCCTTGATATCTCTATGGCTTTCGTCAGAGTCTGGCACAAGGCTCTGTTGGCCGAACTCCATGCCTATGGCTTTACCCATTCTTTCTGTTCTCTGATTTCAAGTTTTCTCACTGACCGTTTTATATCTGTAGTTGTTGATGGCGTGACATCTAGCACTTTCTCTGTTACCAGTGGTGTTCCACCGGGCTCTGTTCTTTCACCAACTCTGTTCCTTCTCTTCATCAATGATCTTCTACAATCCCCATCTTCCTCTCTTCTTCATGCCTTTGCTGATGATTCTACTCTTCACTTTTCCTCTGCCTTTTCTACACAACCCTCATCTGCTAGTCGTAATCAATCTCGTATCACTCTTTCTTCTAGTCTTAACTCCGATTTGCAGAAAGTATCTGAGTGTGGCACTCAAAATTTAGTTAGATTCAATGCCTTCAAGACACAATTTCTGGATATCTCTTTATTTTCTTCTCCTGATAACCCTATTGTCTTCGAAACAAATGAAATTTACCCTCTTAACTCTATCAACATATTAGGAATCCATATAGCCTCTAATTGCTTTGGAGAAATCACATAATCTAAATTTCTAAATCTTCATCCAAAAAATTGGGGGTTTTGTTTCGTTTTCGTCATTACTTTTCCTCTTTGCAGTTACTTAAAATTTACAAAGGTCTTATCCGTCCCTACTTATAATACTGCTCACACATCTGGGGTGCTTCTTCCTTTACTCATCTTCTTGATAGGGCTGAATCTAAGGCAGTAAGACTCATTAATGGTCCTTCTCTTACTTCTAACCTGAATTCTCTCTCTCTTCGCCGTAAGGTATCTTCTCTTTCTCTTTTTTATCGCTGCTACTTCCATCGCTGCTCTGATGGGCTGGCGAGTTGCATCCCTCCCCCACTGCCGAGGCAGCGTAACAGTCGCCAAGCGGCCTCATCTCAAAGGTACTGTGTGGAGATTTGTAGGTCGCGAATTGGTCGGTGCAGCGACTGCTTCTTCCCATCTACCTCCAGACTCTGGAACTCTCTTCCTCCTTCTGTCTTTCCTAATTGTTATGACCTTTCATCCTTCAAAAAGCAGATCTAACGTCATCTCAGAGCCTAGTCCTCCATATTATCTGGGTCCTCTGTACTTTGACATTTTTTTTTCTCTGTCTGTCGTTTTCCTTTGTGTGACATTACCTCATCTCAGCCTTGCCCTTAACCTTTTTCTTTTCCTTCGTCTTGGTATTTTCTCGTGCGCGAACCTTATTGATGAGGGCAGTTTCTGCCTGTCCCGGTGTCACACTCATAAAAAAAGACGATATCGCTTCCATTTGCATTATTATTATTGTTATTATATCTCTTAACTGTAGATACTGTTAATTTTCTATGCAAGTTTTATCTCTGTTCACTTGTTAGTATAACTGTTATATATTAAGTGTACTGCTGTATTATACTTATACACATGTATTCACATTTACCTCAAAACTCCAATTCAGGTCTCTTAATGTCAAAATTTATTACTAATTATCTACTTTAGAGCAATTAGTATGATTGCTATTATCAGCATTATAGTAACAGTAATAACAATAATAATAGTAATACTAAAAATAATTATAATAACAATAATAATAAATATAATAATAATGATAATAATAATAGTAATAATAATAATAATAATAATAATAATAATAATAATAATAATAATAATAATAATAATAATAATAAAAATAATAATAATAATAATAATAACAATAATAAAAAATAATAATAATAATAATAATAATAATAAAAATAATAATAATAATAATAATAATAACAATAATAAAAAATAATAATAATATTAATAATAATAATGATGATGATGATGATGATGATGATGATGACAATAATAATAATAATGATAACAATAATAATAATAATAATAATAATAATAATAATAATAATAATAATAATAATAATAAAGATAATAAATATTATAAAGATAATACTAGCAACACTAAAAATGACAACAGTACAACAATAAGGAAAAAAAATAATGATATAAACAGTAATCACGAAAAAAAAAACAGAAAAAAAGCAATAATAATTATGATGATAATGTTGGAAATATTAACAATAATATCATTAAAAAGCTAGTAGTATATTAATTATGAAGTGAAAATAATAATGGTGAAATAAGAGTAATAATGAAAAAAAAGAAAAAATCAATTATATTTTTTTCTTTTTAATGAAGAATAAATTAATTACATATATAGAGAACAGAATAAA
>JAXCGZ010017089.1:27500-35000 GCA_037179515.1 Halocaridina rubra | reverse complement strand
GGTTTGAGAATGGTAGATGGGGATGATAACGAGTGGGAGCTGAATCAGTTGCTGTTTGCAGATGATACTGTGGTGGTGGCAGATTCAGAGGAGAAGCTGTGTCAGTTAGTGTCAGAATTTGGTGTGTGAGAGAAGGAAGTTACGAGTGAATATGGGAAAGAGTAAGATTATGAGGTGTGCAAGATATGAGGATGGTACAGGATTGAATTTTATGTTGAATGGAGAGACACTTGAGGAAGTTAATCAGTTTAAGTATTTAGGCTCGGTTATAGCTGCAAATGGTGAAGTGGAAGCAGATGTGTGTCACAGAGTGAATGAAGGATGTATCGTGTTGGGTGCGTTGAAAGGAGTGATGAAGAATATAGGGTTGGAAATGAATGTTAACAAAGTTTTGTATGAAAAAGTGGTTGTGCCAACTGTGATGTACGGATCAGAGTTATGGGGTATGAAAGTAAGTGAGAGACGGAAACTAAATGTGTTTGAGATGAAATCCCTGAGGAGCATGATTGGCGTATCTCGGTTGGATAGGGTTAGGAATGAAGTGGTGAGAGCAAGAACGGGTGTGAGGAGAGAAATTACAGCCAGAGTAGATATGAATGACTGAGATGGCTTGGCCATGTGGAAAGGATGAATGATGAAAGACCGCTGAAAAAGGGATGAGTGCGAGAGTTGATAGGAGAAATGCTAGAGGGAGGCCTAGGTTTGGGTGGATGGATGGAGTAAGGAGAGCCCTGAATGATAGGAGGATGGATGTTAGGGAAGCAAGCGAGCGTGTTAGGAATAGGAATGAGTGGTGAGCAATTGTGACGCAGCTCTGATGAGCGTCTGCTGTTACCACGGGGCTGCATCTTCCAGGGGTAACCCTATGGTAGGGGCAGTAGGGGAGTTGGCAGTTGTTAAGCGACACAGGTTGTGGAAGAGCCGGGATGATGGGCTGTGGCACTCCAGCAGTGCCATCTGAAAAGTCGCTAGCTCCCTCGTCATTGCCCATAGAGCAAAGTATTCCCCTTATTGTTTTCTTCCTTTTTTTTTATGTCGGCTACCCCCCAATTAAAGGGGGAAACAACCAAGGTAGATATATAGAATATATATATATATATATATATATATATATATATATATATATATATATATATATATATATATATATATATATATATATATGTATATCAATGAACTGTTAATATACAGTCTAAAATGGAAGGAAAAGCCCATTAAATAAAACAAAGAAGCAATGAAGAAGATAAGTGTCAGGCAGGGCTTCCGATCATAAATTTTTATCCAGAACCAACACTTATCTCCTTGAAGGAAGTGGGATTCAGCATTCGAATATGATCATAGGAAAGAAATGGGTGAAAAAGAAGACGCAATTGCATACACATGCACGAACATACACATGCAAAAATTTATATATATATATATATATATATATATATATATATATATATATATATATATATATATATATATATATATATATATATATATGTATATATATATATATATATATATATATATATATATATATATATAGATAGATAGATAGATAGATAGATAGATAGATAGATAGATAGATAGATACATGCATAAATACATACATGCGCGCATGCATGCATACTTACATACATACATACATTCATACATACATGCATACATACATACATACATACATACATACATACATACATACATACATACATACATACATACATACATACATACATACATACATACATACATACATACATACATACATACATACATACATACATACATACATACATACATACATACATACATACATACATACATACATACATACATACATACATACATACATACATACATGCATGCATACATACATACATACATACATACATACATACATACATACATACATACATACATACATACATACATACATACATACATACATACATACATACATGCATGCATGCATGCATGCATGCATGCATGCATGCATGCATACATACATACATGCATGCATGCATGCATGCATGCATACATACATACATACATACATACATACATACATACATACATACATACATACATACATACATACATACATACATACATACATACATACATACATACATACATACATACATACATACATACATACATACATACATACATACATACATACATACATACATACATACATACATACATACATACATGCATCCATACATATTGTTTTTTTGACCAGCATAGTTTGCAAAGTTATGGAGAAACTACTAAGGAAACATATATCTCTCTTCACTAGGAATTCTTCAACTTTTTGTCAGTAAGACAACATGGCTTCAGAGAAGGTAGGTCAATGTAACAAAGTTATTAGAATTTGGTGACAAGGTAAGTCGAATCTTAAAGGAAAGAGTGGGTTGGGTAGATTGCATATTCCTAGACTTCCATAAATCATTTGACACTGTCCCACACGAGAGACTTATTAAGAAGCTGCAAGCAATGGCAAGAATAGGTGGAAATGTCTTAAAATGGATAAAAACATACTTAGAAGGAAGGAACAGAGGGTTAGAGTAAGACACTCAGTGTCTGAATGGAGAAGAGTTGGTAGTGGAGATCCACATGGTTCAGTTTTAGGTCACTTTTGTTCCTTGTATATGTAAATGACCTACCAGAGTCTGTAATTTCATTCATGAATATGTTGGCAGTTAAGATTGTGTAGAAAGTAAGAAACGAGAACAGTGGTAGAGAAGTTCAGGATGATCTAAATAGTCTACATGAGTGGTCAGAAAGAGCAGCATATGCTTTCTTAGCAAATGTAAGGGTAGCCTTCAGGCACATGGACAAGAAAATGTTCATAAATACTTATGTAACCTATATGAGGCCAAAGCTTGAATATGCAGCCCCCTTTTGGAATCCGCACTTGAAAAATCACGTAGTTAAGTTCTAAAAAGCTCAGATACATGCAACGAAACTGGTGCCAGAAATGCGCAATGTCAGTTATGATGAGAGGATGAAGGAATTAGACTTACCATCATTCGAAGCCAGAAGACTGAGGTGGGATATTGTGGTAGTTTTTAAATTCCTTAATGGTTATAATAGAGTGGATAAGGATTGATATTTTGATATGCCTGGCCCTAGAACTAGAGGTCATAGTTTGAAGCTTCGTAAGAAAACTTCTTTGCAGGATGTAAGGAAGTACTTTTTTAGTGCAAGAGTAGTTGATAATTGGACTTAGCTAAGCGAGGAGGTAGTTAATGCTAACTTAATCTATAGTATCATGACAAGTATGCTAAGTATCACTAAGTACAAAATGGAACCGATCAGGACAATTAGGTAATTACAATTAGGTAATTATATACACATACTTACATGCATTTATGCATACATACATACATACATACATTCATACATACATACATACATACATAATACATATAAACATACATACATACATAGTTAAGTGAAAGAGAGAGAGAGAGAGAGAGAGAGAGAGAGAGAGAGAGAGAGAGAGAGAGAGAGAGAGAGAGAGAGAGAGGAGAGAGAGAGAGAGAGAGAGAGAGAGAGAGAGAGAGAGGAGAGAGAGAGAGATAAATATAAAAGAGTGCCTTTCCTCTAGATATCCAAAAACTTATGTAACGCAAAATGAACGTTAAAATGTGTACTCCACTTTAGTGTACCCTCCTGCAAGGTCTCTTCCGCCGGATACTCCTTGTATTTCTATTAAATTTTTATCCGTTCTTGATGTGTCAAAGAGTTTATTTCTTTAGTCTTGAGTTGTAAGCATAATAATCGTAAAAACCATGATGTAAATGATTAGTCCTCTTCTGTTCATCAACTCACTCTTTTGTTACAAGTTTTTAATGCAATCCACTTTATCTGAAATAAGAAATTTCCATGAAAACTGAAATAATGAAGACATTTTAAGGTCATCGGAAGTGACCAGCTTACGTCAGAGATAAGTACAGATTCTAGTTCATATTTTGAACGACGATTTCAAAATGGATTCATTTTTCTGAGGCCTCGGGTTATTGACTCTTATTATTTCATTATTGGAAAAGAAACATTATTTTTTTTCCTTCCTCTTCCTTCAGCAATAATTCTCTTCGGCATTTTTTTTTCTTTTGGATAAGGTGTGTCTTTTATATATTAAATATTCTTATAGAGGAAGTATCCAATTTTTTCTATACATACATAAAAGTTCTTTAGTCCGTTTTTTCTTTTGATAATTGTTAAGTTTTATTAATTATTTTTATGTGTGAGTATTACTCTTCTTCATTTTTGCTTCTTTTTTAGGGAAGATTTTATTCTTTATCTCAAGTGAACCTGCAACTGCTTTTTTGTACATTTTTTATATATTTATTTGTATATTTTATTTATTTATATATTTATTAATATATCTATTTATTTATTTATCTATTTATTTACTTATTTTGTATTTATTACATTTATCTATTTATGTATTTACTTATTTGTTTTACCCCTTGAGGGAGGGGGGCAGAATACTTCCATCGTGTTTTTCTGCATGTCATAAAAGTCTACTAAATGGAGCAGAGCGAGGAGACTACGAATAATCTCCTCTGTATTTTTTTTTATTCTACGAGTGGCCAAGAAATGTTGAGGTATTCTGGCAGGAGAGACCCAACCAGATCCCCATTATCTGGGTCTCTGAATGTGCCTGGTTGTGGTGGAAATGAAAGTAAGAGGGAGGTGATAGGGAGTATATTTGTGGAGAGAAAAATGGATGGACTTTCACTGAGCGAAACTAAGATAAAAGGGAATGGTGAGGTGACATTCGGGAGTGTGGTGGGTAGGGTGTCTGGAGTTGAGAGAGGAAAAAGAAGAGAGGGAGTGGTTCTCTTGGTAAGTGAAGAGATAATTAAATGTGTGGTGAAAATGAAGGAAGTATCATCTCGGATAACAGTGGTGTTTGTGAGCAGTGAAACAAGTGAGGAAGAAAAGAAGAATGTAAATGTAGTGTTTATGAGAGATTTGAATGCTAGAGTAGAGAATGAGCCAATGGATGGTGTAATTGGGCAATATGGAGAACCTGGTAGGAATGAGAGTGGAGAAAAATAATAGAAATGTGCATTGAGAGAGAGAGAGATGTTAATTTCTAATACTTTATATAAAAAGAGAGATGTGCACAAATATACGTTGGTCAAAGTATATAATGGGAGAGTAGTGGACAGAGCAGTAATGGATTATGTTGTGATGAACAAGAGGGTGACTGGAAGAGTATTGGATATGACTGTACTGAGAGGAGCTAGTGATGGAATATCTGATCATTATTTAGTGGAAAGTAAAGTAAGAGTGGGAGAAAAAATGAGGAAAAGGAGAAGCGAGAGAGGAAGAGAGATGCTAGTAGTAAGTGAACTGAATAAGAAAGAGTAAGACTGTGAGAATAAGGCTAGTTTAGGAATGTGTGAAAAGTAGTGAAAGGGAATGTGGAGGAGGGAGTGGAAGAAGAATGGAGTAGTTTCAGGGAGGAAGTTAGGAAGTGTGCAGAGGCAGTGTGTGGAAGAAGAGTAACAGGTGGAAGTAAAAGGAAAGAAAGTGAATGGCAGAATGAGGAGGTGAGAGCAGCAATGGCTGAAAAGTAGCAGACATTTGAGGTATGGTTGCAAATAAGTAATGTTGAGACATATAAAAGGTATAGTGCAAAGAGGAGGTTAGAGAAGCAAGTGGTGAGGGAGGCAAAGAGAGAAGCGTATGTAAGGTGGGATAGGAACTTGTCTGAGAATTTTGAAAGGAATAAAAAGATGTTTTGGAGGAAAGTGAAAAGAGTTAGGAAAGGTGAGTCTGGTAGGGAGGAGAGGATGAAAGAAGAGGATGGGCAATTGCCAGTAGACAAAATAAAGGTGAGATAGAGATGGACTGAGTATTTCAAGGAACTGCTAAATGAGGAAGATCATAGAGAGGCAGAGATTGTGGCTGTGGGAAATGAATGGACAATGCCAATGTTGGGTGATAAGAACGGTAGAAAAATAACAAGAGAGAAGGTACATTTGGCACTTAGAACAATTAATACTGATAAAGCAACAGGGATAGATGGGTGTCATGTAGAGTACTTATCAAGTGATGGGGAGGGATTAGTGGAATGGATAGTTAGGTTGCTGAATCTATATTTTAGGAAAGGAAAGGTACCAGCTCAGTGGGGGAGTGCATGTGTAGTTCCACTTTATAAAGGGAAAGGAGATGAGTATGTGTGTAGTAGTTTTAGAGGAATTAGCTTCTTGAGTGTAGTTGGTAAGATATATTGAAGAGTGTTAATTGAGAGATTTAAGAAAGGTACTGAGAAATTAATTGGGAAAGAACAGTGTGGGTTCAGTTGAGGAAGAGAAAGTGTGGATCAGGCGTTTGTGGTAAGACAAATATGTGAAAAATTATTAGAGAAAGGTAAGGACACTTTTCTTGGCTTTATGGATTTAAGAAAGAGTATGGCACAGTTGACAGAGAGGTGTTAAGGAGTGTGTTGCGACAGGATGGAATAAATAGAAGTGTGCTAAATGCAGTGAAAAGTATTTATGTGAATAGTAGAGCATGTGTGAGAGTTGGGAATGTTATGAGTGACTGGACTGAAGTGAATGTAGGACTATGTCAAGGTTGTGTAATGTTGCCATGCTTGTTTAATGTGAATGTACATGGAGTGGTAGGGGCAGTAAATGAAAGAGTATTAGAGTGAAGCTTTGAATTTATGGGTCAGTATAGAAGGTTGTGGAAATTGAATCAATTACAAATCGCAGATGATGAAGCACTGGTGGCTGATGCTGAGAATGAACTGAATCATATGGTGACTGAGTTTGTTAGAGTGTGTAAGTAGGAAATTGCGAGTGATTATTGGTAAAAGTAAAGTCATGAGATGCACAAGGAGTGTTAATGGTGGTAGCTTGAATGTAGGAGTGAGTGGGAAGTTGGTTGAAGAAGTTAAAAAGTTTAAGCATCTGGGGTTGCACATATCAAGTCATTGAGTGAATGAAGTGAGTAAATGTCTGGGTGGGTTGAAAAATGTGATGAGAAATAGAAAATTGGATATGAATGCAAAAGAGAAGGATATTTGAAGGTGTGATTGAGCTGGCAGCATTGCATGGGGCAGATACTTTGAATCCAAGAGTCGAAGAAAAAGCAAGATGAATATTTTGGAGATTAGGTGCTTGAGAAGTATGATTGGTGTATCAAGAATAGATAGACTGAGAAATGAGGATATCAGGCAGGGAACGGGTGTTGAAAGAAGACTCTAGGATAGATTTGATCAGAGAGTGTTGAGTTGGTTTGAAAACATGGAAAGGATGAGTGATGAACGAATAACAAAGAGAATGTGGAGTACAGAGAGGTGGTTAGGGCTAGACCAAGGGGAAGACCAAAAAGGAGATGGAAGTATGACATGAAAAGGGCATTAGATGCAGTGAAATGTTATTGGAACTGGGAATAGAGCATGCAAGAGTGAATTTTATTTTACAAGGAAATTTTTGGTCAAGTTAAAATAAGATAGGATGGGACAGAACAGGTATATCC
>JAXCGZ010017089.1:0-5000 GCA_037179515.1 Halocaridina rubra | reverse complement strand
TGGTGATCACCTGTCCAAACTTACTCATGCATGGTCATCTTCTCTGATTATCTATGGGGAATCCTTTGTCATCGCCCTTGATATCCCTAAGGCTGTTGGCAGAGTCTGGCACAAGGCTCTATTGGCCAAATTCCCTGCCTATGGTTTTACCCCTTCTTTCTGTTTTCTAATTTCCAGTTTTCTTACTGACCGTTTTATATCTGTAGTTGCTGATGGTGCGACATCTAGCCTTTCTCTGTTACCAATGGTCTTTCCACAGGGCTCTGTTCTTTCACCTACTCTGTTCCTTCTCTTCATCAATGATCTTATACAATCCATAGCTTTCTCTCTTCTTCATGCCTTTGCTGATGATTCTACCCTTCATTTTTATGCTGCCTTTTCTTCACAACCTTCATCTGCTACTCGTAATCAGTCTCGTATCACTCTTTCTTCTACTCTCAACTCCGATTTGCAGCGTGTATTTGAGTGGGGCACTCAAAATTTAGTTAGATTCAATGTCTCCAAGACACAGTTTCTGGCTATCTATTTATCTTCTCCTCCTCCTGATAACCCAATTGTCTTCGAAACTAACGAAATTTATCCTCTTAAGTCTATCAACATATTAGGAATCCATATAGCCTCTAACTTGATTTGGAGGAATCACATAATCCAAATTTCTAAATATTCATCCAAAAAATTGGGGGGGTTTTGTTTCGTTTTTGTCATTAGTTTTCCTCTTTACAATTACTTAAAATTTATAAGGGTCTTATATGTCCCTGCTTAGAATACTGCACACACATCTGGGGTGCCTCTTCTTATACTTATCTCCTTGATAGGGTTAAATCTAAGGCAGTCAGACTCAATAATGATACTTCTCTTACTTCTAATCTGGATTCTCTCTCTCTTCGTAGTAAGGTATCTTCCGCTTCTCATTTCTATTGTTACTACTTCCATCGCTGCTCTGATGAGCTTGCGAGTTGAATCCCTCTCCCACTGCTGAGGCCATGTAACACTCGCCAAGCGGCCTAATCTCACAGACACTGTGTTAAGATTGTAGCTCGCGGATTGGTCGGTGCTGCTACTGCTTCTTCCCATGTACCTCCATACTCTGGAACTCTCTTCCTCCTTATGTCTTTCCTAATTCTTAGGACCTTTCATACTTCAAATAGCAGATCTATCGTCGTCTCAGGGCTTAGTCCTCCAAATATCTGGGTCCTCTGTACTTTGACTGTTTTTTCTGTCTGTCGTTTTCCTTTGTGTGACATTTCCCCATTTGTGCCTTGTCCTTAACCATTTTCTTTTCCTTCGTCTTGACATTTTCTCGTGTGCGGTCCTTTTTTGATGCGGGCAGTATCTACCTGTCCCGGTGCCACACTCATAAAAAAAACTAACTATAATGAAAAAAATAAAAAAATATAAAACATAAGTAAAATATGACGTTTGTTACAGACCACCATATTCCGGAAATTGATCATTTCTCTCTTAAGAGTGAAGTGAGATGATATGACAGGAATTTGAAATTGGCGTTCAATATTCCTGCCGGAGGAACAAAATGGACAATGCAGTTAATCTCCACAAATCCCTTCTGAAGAGGGATTACCGCGAGGTGAGGCTGTAAAGGTTGAATACTTCCAACGTATGTTGCATGACTGAGCAGGAGGCACAGGAAGGTATGTATTTAATTTTTAATGGTGGTCTGTATGAAAT
The DNA here is from genome assembly GCA_037179515.1 of Halocaridina rubra. Classification (NCBI taxonomy): domain Eukaryota; kingdom Metazoa; phylum Arthropoda; class Malacostraca; order Decapoda; family Atyidae; genus Halocaridina; species Halocaridina rubra. The sequence goes on along the minus strand of JAXCGZ010017089.1, from coordinate 3,314 downwards.
AATAATATTTGAATACTGAGTTCTCATACATTTATGAACATATTTTGCCCTAATCGAAGCCCGAAAGCATGAACATGCTCTTTTACACTTGACTTCATACATCTAATGTGTGTATTCATCAATTTAAATGCGATGGCAAGGATTGGGGATATCATGTCTAGATAATAACAAACCCCATTTCAAATTCTGAAGAGTGTGACATAAATAATAATAATAATAATAATAATAATAATAATAATAATAATAATAATAATAATAATAATAATAATAATAATAATATTATTATTATTATTATTATTATTATTATTATTATTATTATTATTATTATAATTATTATTATTATTATTATTATTATTATTATTATTATTATTATTATTATTATTTTAATTATGAATAATTCTCTATATTCTAATAATGCTACAATGCCATCTCTTTCCTTCTTGGAAATTGATGTCTTCAATATACTTGAGGAGCTCAGGGGCCTCTGCCTCCGATAGAACATGATCTCTCTACTATTCTTCAGTATTTCCTTTTTTCTTGGAATTGGTTGTGTCCAATCTAATTTAGGAGCTTATCTGCCTTTGCTCTCCATAGTTAATTCTCTCTTTCACTATTACCTTTCAATTCCTTTTCTCCCTCTTGGAATTGGTTGGGGTCATACCAAGTTTGAAGATGAGCGGTCTATGCCCTCCATAGTTTAATATTCTTTTTCTTTTTACTCTATATTGTCTTGTATCTTCCTCTGGAATGGGGAATTCTTCTGATTCCATGTTCCCTTGCGTGTCGTACAATTGAATTAAATGGGACTAAGCAGAGGGACTGGGAATCTCCATTGCATTTTCCTACAGTAGGCTTTCAAGGTTTTCGATCACCTCCATTAGAAGGGAGATTATGGCCCTTGTATTTAAATAGATTATTATTATTATTATTATTATTATTATTATTATTATTATTATTATTATTATTATTATTATTATTATTATTATTATTATTATTATTACTATTACTATTATTATTGTTATTATTATTATTGTTATTTATTATTATTACTACTACTATTAATATTATTATTATTACTATTATTGCTCTTATTATTATTATTATTATTATTATTATTATTATTATTATTATTATTATTATTATTATTATTATTATTATTATTATTATTGTTAATATTATGTTTATTATTATTATTATTATTATTATTATTATTATTATTATTATTATTATTATTATTATTATTATTATTATTATAATTATTATTATTATTATTGTTATTATTATTATTATTATTATTATTATTATTATTATTATTATTATTATTATTATTATTATTATTATTATCATTATTATTATTATTATTATCTTTATTATTATCATTATCATCATTATTATTAATATTATTATTATTATTATTATTATTATTATTATTATTATTATTATTATTATTATTATTATTATTACTTTTAGTATTATTATTATTATTATTATTATTATTATTATTATTATTATTATTATTATTATTATTATTATTATTATTATTATTATTATTATTATTATTATTATTATTATTATTATTATTATTATTATTATTATTATTATTATTATTATTATTATTATTATTATTAGTGAGAGAGAGAGAGAGAGTGGAGGAGGAAGTGGAAGAAGAATGGGGCTGTTTCAAGGATGAAGTTATGAAGTGTGCCGAGGCAGTGTGCAGAAGGAGACAAACTGGTGGAAGTAAAAGGAAAGAAAGTGAATGGTGGAATGAGCAGGTGAGTGCAGTAGTGACTGAATAAAGGCGGGCTTATGAGGTATGGCTGCAGATAGGAAATGTAGAGACGTATGAAAGGTATTGTGCAAAAAGGAGGTTGGCAAAACAATTGATGAGGGAGGCAAGGTGAGAAGCGGATGTAAGGTGGTGCAGATGCTTGTTTGAGAATTTTGAAAAGAATAAAAAGATGTTTTGGAAGGAAGTGAAAAGAGTGAGGAAAGGTGAATGTGGTAGGGAGGAGAGGGTGAAAGGAGCACATGGTCAATTGCTAGTGGATGTAGTAAAGGTGAGAGATAGATAGGCTGAATATTTCAAGAATCTGCTGAATAAGGAAGATGATAGAATGGCAGAGATTGTGGCTGTGGAAAACGAATGGAGAATGCCAATGTTAGGGGATGAGAATGATAGAGATATAACAAAAGTGGAAGGTATGTTTAGTATCGAGAGCAACAAAAGCAGGTAAAGCACCATGGATAGATGTGTGTCATGCTGAATACTTGTCAAAGGGTGGGGAGGCATAGTAGAATGGATGGTTAGGTTGTTGAATATATGTTTGAGGAAAGGGAGGGTCCCAGATAATTGGAGGAGTGTATGTGTAGTTCCATTTACAAAGTGGAAGGAGATAAATATGAGTGTAGTAGTTTTAGGGGAATTAGATTGTTGATTGTAGTTGGTAAGGTATATGGAAGATTATTAATTGAGAGAATCAGGATAGGTACTGAGAGATTATTTGGGGAAGAACAGTGTGGATTCAGGAGAGGAAGAGGAAGTGTGAATCAGGTGCTTGCAGTAAGACAGGTGTGTGAGAAGTTTTTGGAGAAAGGTAGGGACACGTTTTGGGCCTCCATGGATTTAAGAAAGCATATGACAGGATAGATAGAGACGGGTTGTGGAGGGTGTTGCGACTGTATGGAATAAGTGGAAATTTGCTGAATGCGATGAAGGGTTTTTACATTAATAGTAGAGCATGAGTGAGAGTTGGGAATGGTATGAGTGATTTCCTTGAGGTAAATGTTGGGTTACGTCTACGTTGTGTAATGTCACCATGGTTGTTTAATGTGTATATGGATGGATTAGTAAGGGAAGTAAAGTGAAAGAGTATTAGACAGAGGCTTGGAACTAGTGGGTGAGGATGGAAGGTTGTGGAAATTGAGTCAGTTGCTATTTGCGGATGATACTGTATTGGTGGCTGATACTGAAAATGACTTGAATCATTTGGTGACTGAGTTTATTGGTGTGTGTGTGAAAGAAGGAAGTTGCAGAGGAATATTGGTAAAAGTAAAATCATGAGATACACGAGGAGTGTTAATGTTGGCAGACTGAATGTTGGAGTGAAGTGGGGAGTTGCTCTGAAGAAGTTGAGAGCTTTAAGCGTCTGGGGTCGCATGTATCAAGGAGTGGACGAGTGAATGTAGAGGTAAATCACAGAGTGAAGGAAGCTAGTAAATGTCTAGGTGGGTTGAAAAGTGTTATGAGAAATAAATATTTGGGAATGAATGCATTGAGAGACGAATGTGACAGTGGTAGTGAAGAAGCGGTA
>JAXCGZ010017088.1:132500-135000 GCA_037179515.1 Halocaridina rubra | reverse complement strand
TCAACTTCTTAATTAATATCCCATGTGGGACTGCATCAAATGACTCCTGAAAGCCTATGACTGTACTTGTATGTATATATATATATATATATATATATATATATATATATATATATATATATATATATATATATATATATATGTGTGTGTGTGTGTGTGCGTGTGTGTGTGTGTGTGTGTGTATGTGTGTGTGTGTGTGTGTGTGTGTGTGTGTGTGTGTGTGTGTGTGTGTGTGTGTGTGTGTGTGTGTATGGATGGATGGCTGGCTGGCTGGCTGGATGGATGGATGCAATCTAAAAGACGGCTCACTAGCTCTTTTTCACCAATTTTAACCATTCCATATTCAGCGGTGTAACAAGGTACATTACTGATTGTGAAGAGCCAGAGAAGGAATGATAAAAGAAAAATATCAATACATCTACCATGTCATGACACAGTATGTTTCAAGTACATACATACATATAGGCTATTTCCGTAATCCTACTTGTAAAGAGAGAAGCGGTCGAGTCATATCATCTACACATTCAAACGAAGCCTTATCAGCCAAATCACTCTTCTCAGCCTATGAAGAAGATGAGGTTTTGTCTTTAGTGTATGGCAAGGGTTCTCAAACCGGGGTTCACAGGAAGTTTTCCAGGGGTGCTTAAACGGCTCACGAAAAATGATTTTAAACAAAAATTTCAGAGAGAGAGAGAGAGAGAGAGAGAGAGAGAGAGAGAGAGAGAGAGAGAGAGAGAGAGAGAGTATGACAAGGTTGTGTGCCGTATCAGGTCCGTTCACAATCACACAAACAGGAAATTTGTATACTGATTGAGTCTTACTATATTACAATTCCATGTTCGGTTTCAAATTAATGGGGGTACGGGTAGATGATTTTATAGCTCGGGGGGTACTTAATGGGAAGAAGTCTGAGAATCCGTGATCGGTGTCCGGATATAGGGAGCAAAGTCAAGACATCATGAGGATATTTTTCATACTTCAAGAATTACAATCATGTTAAAGAACATTCAAGAACTAAAAATGAATATTATTTTGGGTGCTCCTCAAATATTCATTTTCAATAATAATACTCCGATTTCATGACATAATCCTCCAGACTTTAAACTTTTTGATGTATTTTTTCCGAACACAATTATTATTTCGACTGCAGAAGCAATGAAAAAAAATACGAAAAAAAAGTTTAAGGATATTGCCTGATATATTCATATCATTCATTTTATGTGACACATTCAGAATAACGCTGCCATACAATTTTCTCATCTCTAATTAATCTATCATTTGTGTTTTGCCGAGAAATCCAGTTCTCTTAACCTCTCTAATCCAAGGATATCATCTCCAAAAGTATTTTAGACCATCTTATGCGCATACTTGCTAGAGAGGCAAGGAACATTTCCCCCTATGCTGTCATATTCATTCCCTAGATGCAGGTAATAAAATGAAGAGCCACCAAGGAAATCCCAATTCACATATCCTGGAAGGTTTATGTTCAATTTCTAACCCTCCTCCGGGTGCCTGCATACATGAAACTTGATTGTTCAAGGTCTATACATTTTTCGTTATTAAATATATAAATTTTTTTAAATACCTCTCGAGGTTTTCAATTGCTTTCTTTTCCATAGCAACATCAATAACAATAACAACGGCTGCAGCAGCAGCACCACCACCACCAACAGTAACAACAAAAATAAAAACAAAGACAACAACAACAACAACGACGACGACGACAACGATGATGATGATGATGATGATGATAATAATAATAATAATAATAATAATAATTATAATACTAATAATGATAATAATAATAATAATAATAATAATAATAATAATAATAATAATAATAATAATAATAATAATAATAATAATAATAATAATAATGATAATAATAATAATAATAAAAATAATAATAATAATAAAAATAATAATAATAATGATAATAATAATAATAATAATAAATAATAAATAATAATAATAATAATAATAATAATAATAATAATAATAATAATAATAATAATAATAATAATAATAATAATAATAATAATAATAATAAAAAAATAAAGAAAAAAAAAAATAATAATAATAATTGTAAATAATAACCATCATCATCATCATCATTACCGTCATCTGTCTGCCTACATACAAAAACCAAAATACTGCTCATAACCAGGGGTGGCCGAACCAAAACAACGCCTTGATTCTTCGCAGGAGGAACATACGAAGAAGATGGGGCTTCCAAGTTATTTCGGTCCGCCTCACTGAGGTTGACATTTATGATACGCAAAGCAACATGGAGGCAGGATTACTAGTCGCATCCATAGAGAAGGAATGAAGAACTTCAGAGGAAGAGAGAAAGAGAAAAAGATCTATGGGAGGCAGAGAACGCTAAACACCTCACCAGGATAAGAAACAACTCAAATTCGAGAAAGAAAGAAGAAAATGCAAAGCAAAATAATACACTAAAAAAAAAGGCAAATTCATGCAAAAAAAAATAAAAAATAAA
>JAXCGZ010017088.1:112500-120000 GCA_037179515.1 Halocaridina rubra | reverse complement strand
TAATAATAATAATAATAATAATAATAATAATAATAATAATAATAATAATAATAATAATAATAATAATAATTGTCGTATTGCTTTTCTTTGCAACGTTTTAATTATTATGTTATAATTATTAGTACCAGACGGGTACAAGGTAAGAATGGACACGCAGTGAATCCTTTGCTTATATTTATTCTAGAGTACAACACAACTTCGACGCCTCAATGCCCCCACCCTATGACTATCACAATCTATGATCTATTCGTGCCCCTGGCAAAGTTCTAACTAACTGTCTCTGCCCTGGGTGGCTCTTGAAATACCCCCAGGGGCAGGGCGTGGCTTAACATCCAATTCTCCAATGAAATCAAGTGAGATCTAGTCCAGCCAATCAACGCCAGGTTCAAAGTGGAATCCCGCCTACTTCCGGGGAGGAGTTATTGGGCATCTCTCCAGGGCATGTACCTGCGTACGAAACACAAGTTTATGTTTCCTGCGGTTTAGGAAATGGCTAACTTCCTGGCCTTTCCTGCCCTTCTCGATGCCAGATCCTAAGTCTCACGGTTCCGGTCATATATTTCCTTGACACTTTCTACAAACATTGTAATAAAATATCTGTGCCCTCGACCAACCGTTACCCCTCAAGATCTGTTACAAGTTTCAGATTCTGGCTTCAGCATGACGGACTGGCTTCAGCATGACGGAAGTCATACGACATCCCTCCCAACCAAAACTGAAATATCTCTTATTTCAGTCGAAGCATGGGCTAATTTTCCGGGAGCTCTTGGACATATCCTAGCTAACATTAGTTTACAATAGAAATGGGGCCGAATTATTTAAGCTATTTTCTAAGAATTCCTATACAAATTACACAAACATAACATATATAGAGTACTTTTACAGACAACTAGCGCATGCAGGGTCTATTTCCTTGTTGGAAATCTGTAATACAAACATATTCTTATATTTAAACAACCATAATTCCAGTGTGAAACTAATATCAAACATTAATTAAGATCAAAAGCCAGTTTAAATCAAAACATTAATTCATCTACTTCTCTCGTTTCTTTAAAAGACTAAATTGAGTTAATTACGGTAAAATCATAACTTATGTAGCACATTAGCAACCAAATGAGGTAGAGTATTGGCATGTATACACATTTAAAATGATATAGACCATAACATCAACAGTAATTTCTATAAGAGACCTTACCTTCATAAATTCTATTCCTATCATTATTAGGGGCATTGATTTGTCTTAAAATTAAGCCTTAAAAACTACTCCTGAAACAAAACATGTTTTACTGTGTGTAAAGTCAAAACATTTATTGTCTTTATATGCAATTACTATTCAGAGACCACTTAATATAAAAACTTAATGAACCTAAAGATTAAATCATAATTCAAATAATAATAATGCTAAAACAAAACACTAATATTATTTAAGCAGAAAACAACTTATTAATCTTAGTTCAAATCATACACTTTATCAATGGCACTTATTCAACACTATATCTAAGGGAGACTCTGAGTTTTCGCTTAAAATTATCTTAAAGCTAGCAAAAAAAAAAATAAAATAAACATAAAAATAAAAATATTTTGTCTTTTTAGCACCAAAGACGGTGGGGACATTTTCTTTCCCATTTTTTCAGTTCTAATACGGGGGTAATTTTAATTAACTAATAAGGGATTTTTTAAATACCCTTCTTTCTCTCTTCACTAAAGTTTGGACATGTCTAGGGATTATTTTTCTTTCTCGTTTACGTGGCTTCTAAAGGTATTATTAAAATATTTTAAAATATTTCTGTGTTTCTTTTCCTCTCTTTCCACTACAGTTATGACATGTATGGGGATCTCCTTGTTTCTGGGATTTCATCAAGATTACATGGTTTTTTTAAAGTAGTTTAAAACTTTTATTTTTTTAGGACTGTTCTCTCTTTCTTGGACGACTTTTAATTTCTCTGTCTAGGACGACTTCTAATTTCTCTGTCTAGGACGACTTTTAATTTCTCTGTCTTGGACGACTTTCGTTTTCTCTGTCCCTTGCTCATGAATTCTTGCTAGGTGCGATTCCACGGTTTCCCTCGGGGATTCTATTTTTTTTCGCTCCCTCGCTGTCCTTGCTGCAGGCCCAGGTTTGTTGCCCTATCTCCGTTACTCGGATAGGCAAAACAAAAAGGACAAGGACTGGGCCCATCCGCTAATCCTTCCAGCCCGGCTTCCTCGTCCCGCCCTCGGCCGATCTTGACTAAGACCACCACGCAGGAGACCTGCAACGTCACAGCGATTCTCTTCCTGTACGGCCCTCCACACGTACCTTCGAAGCAGATCTCGGGATGAAAATTTGAACCTATGTCACTACTACAGTTACAAGAAAGGTTCCCTATGACTTCAGGGTACCAACAATGGCCATACGTTGGTAATCGAGGCTATACTTTGCCTCCCCTGCAACTGCAAGTGATTGCAATCTCTATTCAATGGGCACTAGGGACTTGTCTGAACGGACAAAATCTAAAGACTTTTAGAACTTGCAGGTCGGGGCTGCCTAGGAATAGGGTGGTAATGGAAGGTATGTGTCTACACAACTAGATTATTATTCCAAGATACTTAGGACTTAGCAACTGCTACATAGCATTACTCTACTATAAATGTCAAAAAGAACAATCATTAAATGCTGAGAAAAGCCACTAAAGAAACATTCTTATTAGCGGTGGCTACAGTAACATCAAGTATGAATTCAGATAAAAGATACAAATCATCAAGTTACTGCTGATTTCATTTCAAAAATAATAATTAGCAACAGGCCATTGAGAGATAGCAACAATATCAGTCAACATAATAACATTACTAATAATCATGATCTAAAAATAAGAATAATAAACAATAAAAATAAATATACTAAATCAGAAATATCGATATATATACAATGGAGACTGGCATTCAGAAGTAAGAACAGAGTTCTATACTTATACTTCATAGCAATGCTCATTCTAACACAGGCTCTTTTAATATTTAAATTCCTGCTGTCATAATCAATGTATATATATATAGAGCATAAGTGGCAACTCGCTGGCTCCACAATTTGTCAATGGGAGTTCTATCTATTCTCTAAACAGTTGCGACATGTGGCAAAAATATTTATGCAAATGGCGGTACTACCGATATCTTATCAGTAGTTATGCAATAACAGCATGCAACAATCTATTGACTGCAATGAAATGTAGGCACAATTATCGCCTAGCTTCGCTGGAAAAAAAAACACACACAAAAATCAAAGACAGCAACGTTCTTTTAGCATTGAACGGAGCCTCTGTCAGGCTCAGAGTCGAGTGAAAGGTAGGAGAGAGAGAGAGAGAGAGAGAGAGAGAGAGAGAGAGAGAGAGAGAGAGAGAGAGAGAGCTGGGCGACCGTGAAATACGTTGCGGTTTCCACTCACAAGTCAGCTGAGACGGGCCTCTGTCTTTTACTTGTACTGAAAATAAAAAATTGTCGCAGAGTATCTCTAATAATAAAATAAATAAACAATTGAACGTGAACAAACGTTAGCAATGACTATCGATAGAGTCTTACGTTTATTGTCAGCGGCCATTCTCATTCCTGATTAACAAAAAACAAAAGCAAAAAGAACTTAGTGTACAACTGCAGAACTGTTGAAGCATAAATCCATTCCTTCCTGTTTAATCCTGATAAGGACTTTACTGTAACGGCATACACATCCTCGTCTATAATGACAATTCTTTTCTTGCTATAAATCAGAGGGTTGAGTCGAAGCACATACACTCTGATGAAATTAAAGCACAAATATCTTTTTTTTTCTCTTTTTTTTTTAACAGACGTCTTATAATGTACTTAAATATCATTGGTTTTAAATTTAGAACTCAGCGGATAATCTCTAATAATCTCAATTATCTTTAATTAGCTCGATTGTAATCTAAAATTCATGAAAATGATAGGGATTAACCATGGTTATCTCTAGATAATCTTTTCAGAATCCTTTAAGTAAGATTTTAAAGATTTCTTCAATACAAACAGAACTATAACAAAAACGGGTATCTAAGAATATAAAAAGTCTATCTCTGTGTATGCAATAATAAAAACAAAAAGTATATTTCATTAGCAACAGTAAAGAATGCATTTTGCTTAAACTTCAAAATCTCGTACGGAGTTGTACACAAACAATTCAAACATAAAATATATATATTCTTTTACTATCTCGAATTTGATTTATAACTGCTCTCTCAAATATGGGATACAGCTGTGTAACATTCTTGTTGTCATTTCGTGTCAGCTCTCACTCTTTCTTTATGACCAAGCCGAAATAATTTTGATAAAACATTATCATGGCTAAAACTCGCAAAGTTTTATTTTATCAATCTAACATATCTCTTCAGACAGATAATGTATATACTGCAGCTAGCAAAGAAAATAAAAAATCATTCATAGATTCACGTCCTTTATCACGTAACATCTATCTTGGAATCTCTCGGAAATCGAATAATAATCTCAATGGCGGAGTAGGGGACAAAACAAAAATAAAACAAACTTGGCATTTCAACCATATCTGGGCAGGTGGAGAATTACTTTCTCAAACATATCCCTCACTAGATATTGCAACAGCGCATCACCTCCCATAAATACACTCTGATATGGCATGCAGAAGGACCTGGCGGAGCAGGGGAACGATCTTCGCAGACTCCCCAATCATGCTTCCTAACGGTGCTTTCCGCGATTTCACCCCCTAGAGCAACCCCCCCATTATACCCCCAGTCATTCATACTCATTCTCTGCCTCACTCGCTGCATCACTTACAAAACAATCGTCCCCTTTCTGTAAAAGTCCCTTTAATTTACAACGTTGGTTGTAAGAAGAGTAAGGGTGAAATCTCGGTTGGGCCGGACGGTCACAGACTGCCTCACTAGTCCTAAGTCCCATTCTAACGAACAAACAAACATTCTACTCCCTTGAAGCTACGTTTGGGTGACACTGAAAAACCTTCCCTATTCTAGGACAGCACAAATTCCTCTAATTTACTCTTACTTTCACCTGCATAGCGCGAAATTAAGAAACTCATCTCTAAACAATATCACAAAATTTCTTATTCTTCAAAAATAAAATGCCATACACGTATCGTAATATTAATTCCCCATCATCATAACACAAAAAGAACGATCTGTCGTTTATGTCTTTCTTTCGCTAAAACATTACTCCCGCGGATAAAAAACAAACAAAAAAAGAAAAAAAACTTAAAAACAGGCGCAATCTTAACACTCGATTTCTTACGCTTTAAGAAATTAATATAACAATGATTCTACACGTACTTTAAAATATCAAGGATCAGTACAATTACTACAGATTTATAATAACGAGGTTGGGAGATCGAATGGTCACTTCCACATTCCTTTCTCGAAAATAACACGTGTTCTAAGTAAAACCTTAAAAGCAGATTCAAGTATATTACTCACTATAATTCTTACACTTAAGAAATTAAAATACTGTAACAATGATTTCACGTGCATTAAATTTGTCAATTAAAAAATCGATACATTCGCGTTCTTAAAATTCAATCTAGGCATTAATACAAATAAATGGAACACACTTCCAACGCAAATTCTTTATATTACTCAAATAATAACAAAAATGGAGTTTATTACTGCTTATAGCTATTAGTACAAATTATCCATGTTAGTAATGGGTACAGAAATTCTACTTTTATCAACTTATTAAGCGCCACACCCCTTATAAGCGGGTTGGCTGAGTCAAAGCATAACTACAAGATAAAATGGCGGCGTCCACCGACCTCAATTTCTTTTACTAATTGTCCCATTACTCACTGGATACAGATCACAAGTACTTAGCTATTTTAAGGAGGTGGTCCTGAAGAACTTCATGGCAGAAGGCAAGGAAGGAGAGGGTTCTCCTTCTTCTCTTCGAGTAAAATCGACGAATCGCCGTCTTCTTGGTCGGATCCGGCAACTTATACTTCTTGTAATGGGCATTTTCACTCAATGCTCCGGTCACACTTCGGCTTACTAAGAAATATCTTAGAAATAGTTCCTTCAAAGTTTTATAATATTCTCTATTTGAGCACTCGTCACTTCTCATCCGCAGACCCAAGTATTTCAGGAAGTCGGTCGCGGGAATTATGGACGGACATTCACGGTCTTTTACATTTGTGCCGTCGAGGCACAAAAGTGAATTTTTGACTCGAGGCGTCTTTACAACCAGGGCACGGGGTGGGGGCTGGGCCTGCTGCGTTCCCTGTGTCACCACGGGGTTCGGAGCGGCCGGCTGTTCGTCGATGTTTGAGGCGTCGGTTTCACTGTCGGGGGTGTCGACGTCGACCGGGTTCCTTCTCGACGGAGCGGCGTCGGCGCGTGCTTGTAGGCGCCGCACTTGCTCCTCCAGTTCGAGAATTCTCCGGTGTTTGGCCTCGTCACTCATTTCTTGAATTGGGAGATGTTGGATTTCTGCTTTTGCCATTCTTATTTTCTTTGCACGGGTCTGCACTGGCATTCACCTGTCTCTTCGTATGTTTTTTTTTTTTTTTTTTTTTTTTTCGTGAAGATCCCACCGCTGCCACCACTGTCGTATTGCTTTTCTTTGCAACGTTTTAATTATTATGTTATAATTATTAGTACCAGACGGGTACAAGGTAAGAATGGACACGCAGTGAATCCTTTGCTTATATTTATTCTAGAGTACAACACAACTTCGACGCCTCAATGCCCCCACCCTATGACTATCACAATCTATGATCTATTCGTGCCCCTGGCAAAGTTCTAACTAACTGTCTCTGCCCTGGGTGGCTCTTGAAATACCCCCAGGGGCAGGGCGTGGCTTAACATCCAATTCTCCAATGAAATCAAGTGAGATCTAGTCCAGCCAATCAACGCCAGGTTCAAAGTGGAATCCCGCCTACTTCCGGGGAGGAGTTATTGGGCATCTCTCCAGGGCATGTACCTGCGTACGAAACACAAGTTTATGTTTCCTGCGGTTTAGGAAATGGCTAACTTCCTGGCCTTTCCTGCCCTTCTCGATGCCAGATCCTAAGTCTCACGGTTCCGGTCATATATTTCCTTGACACTTTCTACAAACATTGTAATAAAATACCTGTGCCCTCGACCAACCGTTACCCCTCAAGATCTGTTACAAGTTTCAGATTCTGGCTTCAGCATGACGGACTGGCTTCAGCATGACGGAAGTCATACGACATAATAATAATAATAATAATAATAATAATAATAATAATAATAATAATAATAATAATAATAATAATAATAATAAAAATAATAAGAAAAATAATAAGAATAATTATAATAATATTAATAATAATAAATTATTTTTTATATAATAATAATCATAATAATAATAATAATAATAATAATAATAATAATAATAATAATAATAATAATAATAATAATAATAATAATAATAATAATAACAATAATAATAATAATAATGATAATAATAATAATAATAATAATGATAATATTAATAATAATAATAATAATAATAATA
>JAXCGZ010017088.1:102500-107500 GCA_037179515.1 Halocaridina rubra | reverse complement strand
GACTGTCCTCCCTGTCTTAGGACGACTTTCGTTTTCTCTGTCCCTTTGCTCATGAATTCTTGCTAGGTGCGATTCCACGGTTTCCCTCGGGGATTCTTTCGCTTTCACTCCCCCGCTGTCCTCGCTGCAGGCCCAGGTTTGTTGCCATATCTCCGTTACTCGGTTAGGCAAAACAAAAAGGACAAGGACTGGGCCCCATCCCGCGAATCCTTCCAGCCCGGCTTCCTCGTCCCGCCCTCGGCCGATCTTGACTAAGACCACCACGCAGGAGACCTGCAACGTCACAGCGTTTCTCTTCCTTTACGGCCCTCGCACGTACCTTCGAAGTAGATCTCGGGATGAAAGTTTGAACCTATGTCACTACTACAGTTGTAAGAAAGGTTCCCTATGACTTCAGGGTACCAACAATGGCCATACGTTGGTAATCGAGGCTATACTTTGCCTCCCCTGCAACTGCAAGTGATTGCAATCTCTATTCAATGGGCACTAGGGACTTGTCTGACGGACAAAATCTAAAGACTTTTAGAACTTGCAGGTCGGGGCTGCCTAGGAATAGGGTGGTAATGGAAGGTATGTGTCTACACAACTAGATTATTATTCCAAGATACTTAGGACTTAGCAACTGCTACATAGCATTACTCTACTATAAATGTCAAAAAGAATAATCATTAAATGCTGAGAAAAGCCACTAAAGAAACATTCTTATTAGCGGTGGCTACAGTAACATCAAGTATGAATTCAGATAAAAGATACAAATCATCAAGTTACTGCTGATTTCATTTCAAAAATAATAATTAGCAACAGGCCATTGAGAGATAGCAACAATATCAGTCAACATAATAACATTACTAATAATCATGATCTAAAAATAAGAATAATAAACAATAAAAATAAATATACTAAATCAGAAATATCAATATATATACAATGGAGACTGGCATTCAGAAGTAAGAACAGAGTTCTATACTTATACTTCATAGTGATGCTTATTCTAACACAGTCTCCTTTAATATTCAAATTCCTGCTGTCATAATCAATGTATATATATATAGCATAAGTGGCAACTTGCTGGCTCCACAATTTGTCAATGGGAGTTCTATCTATTCTCTAAACAGTTGCGACATGTGGCACAAACATTTATGCAAATGGCGGTACTACCGATATCTTATCAGTATTTATGCAATAACAGCATGCAACAATCTATTGACTGCAATGAAATGTAGGCACAATTATCGCCTAGCTTCGCTGAAAAAAAAACACACAAAAAAACTCAAAGACAGCAACGTTCTTTTAGCCTTGAACGGAGCCTCTGTCAGGCTCAGCGTCGAGTGAAAGGTAGGAGAGAGAGAGAGAGAGAGAGAGAGAGAGACTGAGCGACCTTGAAATACGTCATGGCCTCCAGTCTGTGTCAGCTGAGACGGGCCTCTTCCTTTTAACTTGTACTGAAAATAAAAAAGTGTCGCAGAGTATCTCTAATAATAAAATAAATAAACAAATGAACGTGAACAAACGTTAGCAATGACTATCGATAGAGTCTTACGCTTATTGTCAGCGGCTATTCTCATTCCCTCATTAACAAAAACAAAAGCAAAAAGAACTTAGTGTACAACTGCAGAACTGTCGAAGCATAAATCCATTCCTCTCGGTTTAATCTTGATAAGGACTTTACTGTAACAGCATACACATCCTTGTCTATAATGACAATCTCTCTCTTTTCATGCTATAAATCAGAGGGTTAAGTCGAAGCACACACACTGATGAAATTAAAGCAAAAAAAAAACTAAAATCATATGTGACAGTATCCCTACTACTATCAACAAAAGTACAAATATCCTTTTCTTAACAACTTCTTAAAAAGGACTTAAGTGTCATTAATTTTAACTTTAAAACTCAGCAAATAATCTCTAATAATCTCAATTATCTTTAATTAGCCCGATTGTAATCTAAAATTCATGAAAATGCTAGGGATTAACCATGGTTATCTCTAGATAATCTTTTCAGAATCCTTTAAGTAAGATTTTTAAAGATTTCTTCAATACAAAAAGAACTATAACAAAAACGGGTATCTAAGAATATAAAAAGTCTATCTCTGTGTATGCAATAATAAAAACAAAAAGTATATTTCATTATCAACAGTAAGGAATGCATTTTGCTTAAACTTCAAAATCTCGTACGGAGTTGTACATAAACAATTCAAACATAAAATATATATCTTCTTTTACTATCTCGAATTTGACTTATATCTGCTCTCTCAAATACGGGATACAGCTGTGTAACATTCTTGTTGTCGTTTCGTGTCAGCTCTCACTCTTTCTTTATGACCAAGCCGAAATAATTTTGATAAAACATTATCATGGCTAAAACTCGCAAAGTTTTACTTTATCAATCTAACATATCTCTTCAGACAAATAATGTATATACTGCAGCTAGCAAAGAAAATAAAGAATCATTCATAGATTCACGTCCTTTATCACGTAACATCTATCTTGGAATCTCTCGGAAATCGAATAATAATCTCAATGGCGGAGTAGGGGACAAAACAAAAATAAAACAAACTCGGCATTTCAACCATATCTGGGCAGGTGGAGAATTACCTTCTCATCCATATCCCTCACTAGATATTGCAACAGCGCATCACCGCCCATAAATACACTCTGATATGGCATGCAGAAGGACCTGGCGGAGCAGGGGAACGATCCTCGCAGACTCCCCAATCATGCTTCCTAACGGTGCTTTCCGCGATTTCACCCCCTAGAGCAACCCCCCCATTATACCCCCAGTCATTCATACTCATTCGCTATCCCATTCGCTATATCACTTTCAAGACAATCATCCCCTTTCTGTAAAATTCCCTTTTATTTACAACGTTGGTTTTCCTTTCCCGGTCTCTCTGAAGAAGAGTAAAGGTGAAATCTCGGCTGAGCCGTGCGGTCACAGACTTCCTCACCAGTCCTAAGTCCCATTCTAACGAACAAACAAACATTCTACTCCCTTGAAGCTACGTTTGGGTGACACTGAAAAACCTTCCCTATTCTAGGACAGCACAAACTACTCTAATTTACTGTTACTTTCACCTGCATAGCGTGAAATAAAAAAACTCATCTCTAACTAATATCACGAAAATTTCTTATTCTTCAAAAAGAACATGCCACACACGTATCGTAATATTAATTCCCCATCATCATAACACAAAAAGAACGATCTGTCGTTTATGTCTTTCTTTCGCTAAAACATTACTCCCGCGGATAAAAACAAACAAAAAAAGAAAGAACCTTGAAAACAGGCGCAATCTTAACACTCGATTTCTTACGCTTTAAGAAATTAATATAACAATGATTTTACACGTACTTTAAGATATCAAGGATCAGTACAATTACTACAGATTTACAATAACGAGGTTGGGAGATCGAATGGTCACTTCCGCATTCCCTTCTCGAAAACCACACGTGTTCTAAGTAAAACCTTAAAAGCAGATTCAAGTATATTACTCACTGTAATTCTTACACTTAAGAAATTAATATACTGTAACAGTGATTTCACGTGCATTAACTTTTTCAATTAAAAATCGATACATTCGCGTTCTTAAAATTCAATCTAGGCATTAATACAAATAAATGGAACACACTTCCAACGCAAATTCCTTATATTACTCAAATTATAACAAAAATGGAGTTTATTACTGCTTATAGCTATTAGTACAAATTATCCATGTTAGTAATGGGTACAGAAATTCTACTTTTATCAACTTATTAAGCGCCACACCCCTTATAAGCGGGTTGGCTGAGTCAAAGCATAACTACAAGACAAAATGGCGGCGTCCACCGACCTCAATTTCTTTTACTAATTGTCCCATTACTCACTGGATACAGATCACAAGTACTTAGCTATTTTAAGGAGGTGGTCCTGAAAAACTTCATGGCAGAAGGCAAGGAAGGAGCGGGTTCTCCTTCTTCTCTTCGAGTAAAATCGACGAATCGCCGTCTTCTTGGTCGGATCCGGCAACTTATACTTCTTGTAATGGGCATTTTCACTCAATGCTCCGGTCACACTTCGGCTTACTAAGAAATATCTTAGAAATAGTTCCTTCAAAGTTTTATAATATTCTCTATTTGAGCACTCGTCACTTCTCATCCGCAGACCCAAGTATTTCAGGAAGTCGGTCGCGGGAATTATGGACGGACATTCGCGGTCTTTTACATTTGCGCCGTCGAGGTATAAAAGTGAATTTTTGACTCGAGGCGTCTTTACAACCAGGGCACAGGGTGGGGGCTGGGCCTGCTGCGTTCCCTGTGTCACCACGGGGTTCGGAGCGGCCGGCTGTTCGTCGATGTTTGAGGCGTCGGTTTCACTGTCGGCGTCGGCCAAGTTCCTTCTCGACGGAGCGGCGTCGGCGCGTGCTTGTAGGCGCCGCACTTGCTCCTCCAGTTCGAGAATTCTCCGGTGTTTGGCCTCGTCACTCATTTCTTGAATTGGGAGATGTTGGATTTCTGCTTTTGCCATTCTTATTTTCTCTGCACGGGTCTGCACTGGCATTCACCTGTCTCTTCGTATGTTTTTTTTTTTTTTTTTTTTTTTTTTCTCGTGAAGATCCGTACCGCACTGCCACCACTGACGTAGTGCTTTTGATTATCCCATCTAATGACACCACTGACGTAGGGATTTTATTATTATCCCACCGAGCGTCACCACTGACGTAGGGCTTTTCCTCCTACGTATATAAACTTATAATTATGGTAGCGTGGTTACAAGGTAAGAATGGACAAGCAGTAGTTCCTTTGCTTATATTTATTCTAGAGTACAACACATCCGACGCCTCAATGCCCCCACCCTATGACTATCACAATCTATGATCTATTCGTGCCCCTGGCAAAGTTCTAACTAACTGTCTCTGCTCCGGGTGGCTCTTGAAATACCCCCAGGGGCAGGGCGTGGCTTAACATCCAATTCTCCAATGAAATCAGTGAGATCTAGTCCTAGCTAATCAGCGCCAGGTTCAAAGT
>JAXCGZ010017088.1:95000-100000 GCA_037179515.1 Halocaridina rubra | reverse complement strand
CCAATAACGGTCAACAATACCCGCACCTATGCACTAATATTGGTAATAACATGAACAACAACAACAACAACAACAACGAAAACAACAGCAACAATATTAATAACAGTAATAATAATAATAATAATAATAATAATAATAATAATAATAATAATAATAATAATAATAATAATAATAATAATAATAATAATAATAATAATAATAATAATAATAATAATAATTAGGCATTACTTTTATCATGAATATTCAATATGGCAACAAGGTAAACAATAAGAGATAAAATCACGAAAACATTCAAAACCAGGAACTGAAAAACAACTTATTAATTAGGATATATATATATATATATATATATATATATATATATATATATATATATATATATACATATATATATATATATATATATATATATATATATATATATATATATATATATATATAAACAACAATCATATTCACACCATCATATATGTGTATATCTGAAGACTAGCATTGTGATTTGGAACTAGGAAGGAAGAACGTTGCCTCTTGTGTTTCCCCCTACGTACTATGGACTTTAACAAGCTCAACATAATGGATAGAAATAAATAATGAACCTCAGATTAAGTAGGTGCCTATGACCAATATTTTTTTGAAATACTGAAGGATTAACTTTACTAAGGGATAAGGAATTATGACTAAACCTTTCAAACACTGAAAACTGATGAATAAATACGTCTCAGACTAAGCAAACACCCAATGAACAATGAGGTGTGAGCGAACCTAAGGGTGAGCCTTTTTAAACATCCTGAACAGTCATAACTAAACAAGCTTTTGATTAAGTGTTTTAGACGTAATAATTACTGCAATTCACACAATCTTTAGAATACTTTTAATCATACCAATTACTGAAATCCAAACATGATTCAGATTAAGCTATTCAAACAATATTTAGATTCATGCCTCATTCAGGTTTAACCTTTTAAGGGTATGGCCAAGTACTATCAAGTCGTAGATATATGATGACTGCAATACCCTTTGTAAGGGAGGTAACCGACTCAAAATACACACATTCACCAGAAACCAAACATACTTCAATCACAACTCTCTGCTCCTTGAGGCTAAATAGCTGCCACAAATCCCCCAACCATCCCTCTTGGGTCTCTCACTGGCTAAGGGGGAAAGAATCCTCTGCCGTGAGTATCAAACACCGCAGCTGGTTTACCCCCAGCGCTTTAGCACATGGCAACCACCTCACACCCACAAGTTCCAGCTCATTATGTTAGCAAGTGCGAGAATCCCTTAGGCCCGCGTCTCCTATATACAGTCTTCCTCCACTGTTGCGATACTATACCTGATTGTTTTTTCTTTGACTCAAATAAGACTGGCCATGACAACTCGTTGTTGAGTTATTTTTCAGTTATGGTTTTTTCCAATGCTAGAATCTAAACTGTGTATTCTGTAGTAATTGTTACACATCTCATTATCCCTATATATTTGGCAAGTCAAAACACTCTACATCTGTTTCTATTTGCTTTGTGTGGTTTTTTTTCTGGTGCCCGGCAAAATAAGGACAATTTTTCTTGCCAGTCCAGCGCTACGCTCATATAAAAAAAAAACTCATTCCTATCTTGATCTCTATCTTCCCTTCTTTAAAGATATATCACGTGCATCGAATGGTCTTTTCACCCAATCCATCCATCTCATGCTAAGTCTCCTTCTCGGCCTTACTTCAATTACTTCTGCTCTCCACACTCTCTTAGCTAGTCGGTCATCATTCATCTTTTCCAAGCGTCCAAACCATCTCAACACACTGTGATTTGAGTTACCTTATCATATATTAAGTTAAGCGATTAAAACATACTGAACTCTGATGCTTACACTTATTCAGCCAAGCAAGCTCCCAAAATATTCAATAATGACACCCAAACATGCATTACAGTATGTAATTACCTAATTGTGCTTCGTCAAGTGATCGTTTCCATTTTTATACTCAATGATACTTCATATTTGTCCTTAAAACTATGAATTTTGTCAGAATTAACTACCTCCTTGCTTAGCGAATTCCAATGATCAACTATTCTTACACAAAAGGAACTTCCTTACATTCTGCAGAAAAGTTTTCTTATGAAGCTTCAAACAGTGACCTCTAGCTTTAGAGCCAACCATATTAAAATATCGAACCCTATCCACTCTGTCAAACCCATGAAGGAATTTAAAAACCATCACCATATCCCTCCTTATTCTTCTAGCCTCGAGTAAGGGTAAGTCTAATACCCTCAGCCTTTCTTCATAACTGAGATTGCTTGCTTTGGCACCAGTTTCGTGGCATGTCTTTGAACTTTTTCCAGCTTATTTATATGTTGCTGTTTTTTTTTTTTTTTTTCAAATGCAGCATCCAAAAGGGGGCTGTCTATTCAAACTTTGGCTGCTCAATATTTCTGAACATTTCATTGTCCATATGTCTGAAGGCTACCATTAGATTTGCTAAGAAAGCATATGCAGTCCTTACTATGCCGTTGATATGTATTTCAGGAGACTAATCTGCCAATATATTTACTCCTAGATCTCATTCATTCTCTCTTTCTCTTGAAGTTTTGAACCTGCAACTGAGTAGCCAAGCTTGGTCCTTCTCACACTTGTACCCACTCTCATTACCACACATTTTGATGCATTGACTTTCATTAGCCACTTTTTTGACCATTCATGCAGACTATTTAGGTCTTCCTGAGGTTCTCTACTTATGTTCTCGTCTCTTACTTTCTTCACAACGATTGCATCATCTGCAAGCATATTCAAGAATGAAGTTACAGACTCTGATAGGTCATTTATGTATACAAGGAACAAAAGTGGCCCAAAAACTGAACCCTGTGGATCCCCACTACTAACCCTTCTCCATTAAAACACTGTCTCTTTCTCCATTCCAAGACATTTCCACCTCTTGCCATCACTTGCAGCTTCTTAATAAATCTCTCATGTGGTACCGTATCAAATGCCTTCTTAAAATTTAGTAATATGCAATCTGCCCAGCTCTCTCTTTCCTATACAAACTGGCTTACCTAATCATAAAATTCTAATAAGTTTGTTACTGTTAACATGCCTTCTCTGAAGCCATGTCTCACTGACAAGAGCTTGAGGGATTTCAAGTGAGAAAAGATATTTTCATAGTAGTTTCTCGATAGCTTTGCAAACTATGCTGGTCAAGGAAACAGGCCTATTTTTCAATCCCTTTTGAAGATAGGTACCACATTCGCTTGTTTCCAGCATCATGGAGTCTTCCTAGATTCCAACAACTTTTCAGATATGATGAATAGCACCACAAATATTGGCTCATCGCATTTTTAAGTACATAAGGGAATATGTTACCTGGACTTGTAGCGTTATGGGCAGCTAACTCCATCAACGCATTGCATACATCTGTTGCTGAGAGGGTGGGATATTTTCAATTGTAAATGCTGACAAACTCCTTGTTCAATTCTTCACAGAACTCTTCATACGTCTCAGTGATGCTTCCATCTGGTCCCTTTAACTTTAAAACCTGTTCTTTGACCTTCAGTTATCCTCTGATAGAGCTTTTGAAATGCTTGGGATATTCTTTAGCCTTCCTGGTATTATCACTTTCATAATCTCTCTCTGCCACTCTTCTTTAGCCTTCCTGGTAATGAATCTTTCATAATCTCTCTCTGCTTCTCTCCTTTTACTTAAGCTAGGTAATTATTTCTTGCTCTTTTGTAAGTGTGCTAGGCATTTCCGTGTGTGCGGTTTTTTTTTTCCTGTACCTATTCCAGCGTATGTCTCTCCACTCCTTAGCTCAGTTAAACTCGTTATTGAACTGTTTCTCTCTGGCATAAATAACTCCCATTTTGGTGGAAGGTATGCAACAAGTTACTATCATCCCATAATCCTCACAATAGATTCTGTACATCTCTCGTACAGAGTTGTTGTTAAATTAGGTCATCCACTCATTAACTGCAAATAGAACATTAATTCTGTTTTAATTTCCTTTCGGATAGTTCATCATTGTGTCGTTCTCAGTGCCCTTAATTTCAGGCAGAACATCTTCGATGATATACTCTATATAACAGCACTCAGTGGGCGCTTTTTCCAATTGACAAGTCATACTCAATTTTGTCAATATCCAACACATTGTCTGTTAATGTTAGAGCAAGAAGCAATGGCTCGTCCCCGCCCCTGGCCTCGTTGGTTCCAGTACATGTTTGTGTAGGATATTTCCTCGTACAGACTCTAGGAATCTTGTCAAAATGAAACCTCTCCACAGTTCGGATTAAGATTAGTCCAATCAAGCTCTCTATGATTAAAATGTCCCTTAATCACAATTCTACACTTTATTTCCCGTGCCTTGTTAACAACTGAGTTTATGACTTCAATAGTACGTATATAACTTTCCTCATAAACCTCTAGCCTCTGTTGATTCCTTGGTGGGTTATATATGAAAGCTATAATTTTGCTCTCTGACCCAGTATATATGTGAGCAACAAAAAATTCTTTGAACTCACATTCTATAGCAAAGTTTATTTCTTCAACTTGAAACTTTTCACTTATGAGCAATGCTATCCCTCCACCATTCCCCTCAGATCTTTCAATCCTTAATATTCAAAAGCCCGTAGGAATTGAAACTGTGGCAATGTTTATGGCCTCACTTAACTTTATCTCTGTAACCGTTTCAATATCTGCCTTGCTGTTATGAATCCTATCCTTTAATTTTATCATCTTACCAGCTACCCAGTCAGAATTTGTGTACAGAAGTCTTAAAGAGGCTGAATCCCCTGACATTCTAGCATTATCTTCTTTATCACCCCTTTGGCTGGAAGAACCCTGAAATAAAAAATTGTATCTTCTTCATTTTTTCACTCGTTTAACCTTCCAGGTTCTTGCAACAAGATTTTGATCCTTTCCATCTCTTCTTGCGTTCTATATGGTCTAATAAACAATATTCTAAATTCTCGAAGGTCTTTTAGGTTTTTTCCCTCATCAGTGATTCTCTACATGTGTCCCCTCTT
>JAXCGZ010017088.1:82500-90000 GCA_037179515.1 Halocaridina rubra | reverse complement strand
AAATGATATAATGATTCTTCTCTTACTTCTAACCTAGATTCTCTCTCTCTTCGCCGCAAGGTATCTTCCCTTTCGCTTTTCTATCGCTACTACTTCCATCGCTGCTCTGATGAGTTGGCGAGTTGCATCCCTCCTCCACTGCCGAGGCCGCGCAACACTCGCCAAGCGGCCTCAT
This sequence comes from Halocaridina rubra, assembly GCA_037179515.1. Classification (NCBI taxonomy): domain Eukaryota; kingdom Metazoa; phylum Arthropoda; class Malacostraca; order Decapoda; family Atyidae; genus Halocaridina; species Halocaridina rubra. The sequence continues at coordinate 89,825 of JAXCGZ010017088.1, read as the reverse complement.
CTCACAGGTACTGTATGGAGATTTGTAGCTCGCGGATTGGTCGGTGCAGCGACTGCTTCTTCCCATCTACTTCCAGACTCTGGAACTCTCTTCCTTCTTCTGTCTTTCCTAATTCTTATGACCTTTCATCCTTCAAAAAGCAGATCTGTCGTCATCTCAGAGCCTAGTCCTCCATATCTCTGGGTCCTCTGTACTTTGACTGTGTTTTTCTGTCTGTCGTTTTCCTTAGTGCAACATTGCCTCATCTCTGCCTAACCCTTAACCTTTTCTTTTCCTTCGTCTTGGTATTTTCTCGTGGCCGGGCCTACATTGATAAGGGCAGTTTCTGCCTGTCCCGGTGTCACTAAAAAAAAAAAAAAAAAAAATATATATATATATATATATATATATATATATATATATATATATATATATATATATATATATATATATATATATATATATATATATATATATATATATATATATACACACACAAAATAAAAATAATAGCAAAATACAAAGAAAAAGGTTACAAAACAACAATTTCAATAACAAAATGGAGACACCCGAGGAACAAATTATAAAAATGATAAATATGAAAGGTACAAAATACACATTCCAAGGACGAAAAAACAGAGGTAAACAAAATGACCAAAAAAAAAAAAAAAAAAAAGTTGAAAACAACAAAATATCCAAATATAAACAAACGTCAGAATAAAATATCCTAATGACATATAGAGGCCTAAAAAATTATATATATATATATATATATATATATATATATATATATATATATATATATATATATATATATATATATATATATATATATATATATATATATATATATATATATATATATATATATATATATATATATATGCTACCAACAACTGTTACAGAAAAAAAAATATCAATAGAGCTAAATATACACCAATACAGAATGAAAATATTCTTCCCTAGGGAGCAGATAATGTGAAAACTTTCCACGATAAGTATCAGTGTTATATATCGAGCATATTAAGGAAACATATTCGGGATTCTATTGTTTTTCGACCATTGTTTTAGCCTTACATAAAATGAATTGTTCTGCTATAAGTAGGTGACTGTATTTTGTATGTTGGGACGACTTTGCGTTGATGAAAACAGTGCGAAAGATGAAACTCGGATGTTGCTTTCGTGTTTTCTTTCTTCAAATATATATATATATATATATATATATATATATATATATATATATATATATATATATATATTCACAATAAATAAATTATATTAACAATACTATTATCCACGGAAATCTCTGTAAGTCAACAAGGGACTCGAACTCGCATCGCAAGCTATCGCTATGCTGTCTTAGCCAACTGTACCGTTATAACAGCAAAATGTCTGCATTTCATGGCAAACCAATATATGCAGGCATCTCTCCCATTCAATCAACTTGATAAAGCTGTACTTGGTAATTAAGCATATATATATCCAAAAATAATGTGTGATATTAACAATCCTATTATCCACGAAAATCTTTTTAGGACATCAGGGGACTCAAGCTCGCGTCGCAAGATACAAAGTCATGCTACCTTAACAAACTATACCACTACGACATATTAAGTTTGCTTTTAATGGCACTGCCAGTATGTGCAAGAATCTCTCCCATCGACCTTTAATCTAAACTTTCTAAACTTTAAACTTTATTTCCATTTTACAATGGGTATTCGTCAGCCAGGACAAGCCCCAACCCCCACTGTGATGTCCACCCACAGCAGTTCCTGCCAGTAAACAGCTTAAACTCTCGGTCTTGGACGGGGACCGATCTTTCGACCTCGTGAATGCGAAGCCAGCGCGTTACCACTGTACTAGCCAAGTTGTACAATGGCATTGAGGATATATATTCACAGTAAAACCGTGATGTTAATAAACTGTTGTACACGAAAATCTCTTTAGGACCTCTGGGGACTCAAATTCTTTAAGCAAGCTACATGGTCATGCCGCCATAATAAACTATGCCACTACAACAAACAAAAGTCTGCATTTCATGGCACAGCCAGTATATGCAGGCACCTCCCCCATCGATATTTCATCAAATTGATAAAGCTGTACGTAGCATTAAGCATATATATTCACAATTAAACCATGATATTAACAACAGTATTATCCACAAAAATATATTTAGGACATCGGAGGACTCAAGCTCGCGTCGCAAGCTACAAAGCAATGCTGCCTTAACCAACTATATAGCTACAACAGACAAGTCTGCATTTCATGGCACAGCCAGTATAAAGTAGATTTTCCGTTGTTTTCCTTAATAGGACTTTCCCTACCATATATATATATATATATATATATATATATATATATATATATATATATATATATATATATATATAGGCCGCAAATCTCTTTGTAAGGGTCGCTGGCCGAGTCACAGCACACAAATTCACCTGAATCCAATTCACCCCAATCGCTCCTCTTAATTCTTAGAGGATAAAGGGTCGCCATCATTTTCATCCCCATCACTTTAGTTTTCTTATATATATATATATATATATATATATATATATATATATATATATATATATATATATATATATATATATATGTGTGTGTGTGTGTGTGTGTACGAGTGAGTGAGTATGACTGTGTTTGCATGTGTATATATGTATATAAATTGACTTGTTAATGCACTATTGCAAGAAGAAACCACTCGTCCTTTTAAATGTAAAATGCTATCAAGTCTAAAGTGGAAACTATGTGATAGCGATTTTGAAAATCAAGTATAAATATGTTCGCTTAATAGAACAAAATGAAATGAAATTAAAATAATCACTAGTTTAATGAAAACAGGGTTAAATAACAACATATCATATTGTAATAGCTATCAACCCTTTTCAAAATGAACATTTTTTTTTTCTTGAAGTGATCATTCTCAATATAAACAGAAAATGATATTGCTTGAAAGTGGACCACTTAATATGCTACCACTTATTCTTTACAAGATGTAATGAAACACTTAAGATATAATATTTACTAATGTCTAATAAAAATGTACTCATAAATATATGCAATTTAAATTCAAAAATACTAAAACTTTCATAGGTATATAGAAACACGAGAGATTTAATTTTATAATATACAAAGAAACTCGAATATACAAAAGGTCAGATGGCCTTCCTAATATCCGATGAATTCGTAGAAAACCTCTTGCAGTAGGAAACCACTGTACAAGTAACACAGTCAAGGAACATTGATCTTCTCTTGACGTTTAATCAAAGTATAATTACTTCCTGGAAGGTAATTGGGAATTACGCCTTTCTGGAACAAAACGATATCTGCTAATTGCACACACTGAAGAACCAATAATTCCAATTATGAGATCATTGCAATGAACAGAGCATATTCACAATTAGAGTTAATTGTGAAAATTGAGTATTAAGTCATGAAAACTGGGAAAGATAGTGACATCGAATGACACAAGTCTTGTGTAACAGGAAACCGATTTGAACATCTGATAACGGCCCGATTTCTTAAACAGTGTAAACCTAGGATACCATATTGTTAGTTAGCTAGACACACAAATGGATTTCATAAACGCATCTGACGCGGTTCTGTGTATGGCTAGGATCCCCCCATGGCGGGATCCTAGCCATACACAGAACCACGCCAGATGCGTTTATGAAATCCATTTGTGTGTGTCTAGCTAACTAACAATATGGTATCCTAGGTTTACACTGTTTAAGAAATCGGGCCCATGTCACAGAGGATGAATGAATCCTATTATTTCTCAAACAGACTTACGCAAGTCTTGTTTAACCGGAAACAGATTTAATTATGCAGTTGTTTCACAACCGGAAATTTGAAAAAAAATGAATTAATCCGGTTCGACAGTTCAGATAAAAAGGGGAACTCAGCACCTACTGTCAATCGACTTGATACTTTCAGGATTAATAATGACACCTGGGTAACGAGACGAGATTTTTTTTTCTTTTTTTTTTTGCGCAATGAATGGACATTTTGGTAAAGTTTTTAATCCTTTTCCTATATGTATATTCACACATACATATACTCGCGCAAATACATCTACACACACACACACGCGTAAGTATGGATACATCTGCTTTCCTATACAGATATTTCCTTCAATACTTTCTCATTCTTCTTCTCCCTTCACGACTATTTAATTTTGTCATCTTTTTGCACTCCTTTCCTTTTCAGTTTCTTTTCTTACTTGTCCCTTTCGGCCTTCCAGTCGTATTTTCTTCATTTCCATATTCTACTTCCATGTTAATTTCTTCAATAAATGCTCTTGTGTTTCCTCTTGCTCCTTCTCCCATACAACTTTTCCGTATATTTAAAATAAAAAATACATTTTGAAAAAATCGAGCATAAAACTAATAATCTTTGCACGGCTGCTGCTCTTCCTGGCAAGAAGCCTAATCTCAGTCAACAACCAGAACATATTTTTCCTCAGTAATATAAGAATAACGGCTCCAAAATTTTATTACTACTAATACATAAACATTAAGGATAATAATAATAATAAGAAGAAGAAGAGCAACATCGGCAACAAAATACCACCTTAACACAATAGCTCGCCATAGAGCAGGGTAAAAACAAATAAAAAGAAGCAAAACTTCTGGTGTATAGAACTTTTTGTCGTACAAACTGTACTTGTTGCTATACGAAAAAGCCTTCTGCTTCCCTGTGCACAAGAAAAATTGTTGCATCAAGATCATTTTGTAATGAAAATTGAACACATATGGACCATCAATAATCTTAAGTTTGCATATAACAGATTGTTACTGTGTGACTGTATTACCTTGTAAAATGCAATGTTTCATGTGTCACAATTAGTCCCCATTCGAATGGGGGTGGACACAGTCATGTTGGAGCTGGAGGATTTAGGCTAGATTCCCCTTCTATAACGCCCGGTGGTGGAATCGAACCGGCGTAAGTCAATCAATACTCGCGCTCCCTTGTAAATACAACACTAAATTGAGTGCCAAGAAAGAAGTTTCGGTAGATATATATTAAGAAAAGGTATTTCCAAAATATATTGTCACATTTTAACACCGTCATCTATATTTTTATAGATATGAATAATTCATCAACAAAATACTATTTTGAAATTTATGTAAACATATTTTCCAAAGTCTGACATTTTTTACAAGAAGTTTCGGCAAAGATTCCCCCCCCCCTCCTTATCGAAACCAGATCTACATAGCACATATCTAATTGTTTCCTTACTGAACATATAAAATTAATAGAGATTCCATACATAGGACGTCACCGTAGCGTAGAGAAGCTGTGCGAGCTTTCCTGGGGAGTTAAACTCGAGACCTCTAGACAGTATTGCGTCAACAAGAAATTGATATCACATTTTCAGTAGACTACTTTTAAGAGCTGAAGACTGGTCAGTACAACATATCTGCTTCTATTTTTAGATAATTATTCCTTTATATGCACTAACATATGACAGCTCAGATACTCCAAACAACACTAAAGTCCACTGACCAATTTTCTCTATTAAACAGAAATTGCTTTAAAAGGTTAAAGGGTACTTTAATTACAGTACTTCCGTCTTTACTACGTTCTCAGTTTCAAGAAGCCTTTCTTTGTGACCGCTGTTTTGCCTCCTAACCCAAATATTCGTCAGCTAACATCTGACTCCTAATTAAACTGAAGACAAGAAGTCAAGAAATATCTGGATACAAACGGCGTGTTTGGCTACTAATTAATATTCGATTTTTTAAGATATTTGTCTCTCTCTCTCTCTCTCTCTCTCTCTCTCTCTCTCTCTCTCTCTCTCTCTCTCTCTCTCTCTCTCTCTCTCTCTCAAATACGCAATGCTGTACTTCAAGTACGATAATAAAATACTCAAAAAGATTTCAATATATATTTAGAATAGCCTCACCGTATTCCCTGCGTGTCGTAAAAGGCGACTAAAAGTGGACGGGGCGGGGGGACTGGGAATCCCCCCCCTTGTATCAACCTCCTGCGAGACGTCAAAGAAGAGAGGGAGTAGAGGGGAGAATAACTTCTCCCCAAACTTTCCTTTCTTGATGTCGGCTACCCCCCAATTTAAGGGGGAAACAGCCAAGGTATATGTATGTATGTATTTAGATATGAAAATAAAAGCCATCTGCATTTTCAGCCTACTCCAAATATTATGAAAGAAAATATTATTTGCAAAAACTAACGTTAATTTCAAGCACAATATTATTCATAAGTTCAAAATCAGTAAATGCTTAACCTAAACCTTCCACAAAACTGGATGTTATGTAAATAAGATGAATGTGTGCGAAAGCAGTGAAATAGTTTAACAATACCGATGATAACGATGCACGTAAAACTGCCATACAGGTACAGCCCTTCCCGCAGTTCGCATGCTTAAAAATCCTTGCGTGAGCATTACAATTTCATGCAAAAGGGATAATTACAGTTAAGTACTGCAAAATGTAATTGTAAGGCCTCCTTATTGGCTCATTTCTTAAATGAAACCAGTTTTTATAATTGAGAATAGTATCTCCTTACTAGGAGACGGGGGTTCGCGAAAATAGCTCCTTTCCGGTAAAACAGATCGATGGGTACACACGCGTCAAGTATTAACTTCGATGTATAACTAAATTTTACATTTAGTTCCCCTCAAGAAGCAAAACAGAAATATATGAGAGAGAGAGAGAGAGAAAGAACAGGATTTTCACTTGTTTTCCCTTCATCTGCCACTAGTCACTTAGACCTGGCATATCTGGCGTGACTTTGACCTAGATAGTATTAGATACCACCTTCCTGGAAAACAAATATGTTAAAACCGGTGAAGTGATTAGATAGAAATTCACCTTTGTTTTAGGAGGGAAAGAAAACATTCCACTCTCGTATGCCTTGCATGTCGTAGGAGAGGGGGAAAGTAAATCAGAAAATGGAGATAATATGCGTGTCACAAAGCAACCGATAGTAATAATAGTAGCAGTAGTAACAGTAAAGCTCGGGCACTTCTTTTGTTCTTGTTTTTCGGTAGTGTGATCTTTTCATTTCTAAAATAATATTCTTAGTTTAATTCTCTTTATCATAATTTTTATATGTGGTTTGTACAGTTATTCTTATTATTTTCTTTTACAGGTCTATCTCCTTAATACATTTTTAGTCTTTATTTCTCTTCATGACATCTGTGCTTGCATGTAGCCACCTCACTATTTTTTTGGACAAAACACTGATCGTGGTTCCCCATATCCTAAGCGTGCTTTACACTCTAATTTTGTATTGTCACAAAAAATACAATAGATTTATATTATTATTGTTGATGTCACACTGGAAAATACGATAACAAGAAAAAAATAATAATATTA